>WOGR01003256.1:0-16132 GCA_015342045.1 Leptinotarsa lineolata
GAAAAAAGTGTGCACCTAGGGTAAAATTCATGAATTTTTTCTATTGGGAATGAAATGTGTTTGTGAGTTATGTAACCTCAAAAGGACTAAAATATTGATAGATGTAGCAGATTCATATAATTAAATATGGATGGTTTGTTTAAATATAAACTGGTAAATATTAAATGTAAGAACTTAATTATTAAATCAAAACTATAATACTGAAAGAAGTCTATCATCTGTAACTTGCCTTTCATCCAACGTTGATTCTGTAGAAGTGACAACCGCAGAGCAGATGAGGTCCTCAGACAGTAGGGAAGGAGGGGCGGTTATATTTTTTCTTTTCGTCTTGTCACTCGCTAGGGATTGGTAAATTCGGACTATAGTAGAAGAAACCTCACTGTTTGAGTCAAAAAGGACAACCGAATGGATAAATGGAGCCAAATTAGTGAATAGGAACACTCTTGTAGTCCTGGTTAACGTTTACAAATCCTTCGAGATGCAGGATTAGGTTGAGAAAAGTTTCCATAGGAAAGAAAAACCTTATAAGAATATTTGAGTGTATTCTTGGAATAATAAAAACACAATGGAGTTGTGGACTTACCTCTGGTACCAAGAGAATTCTCTTCTGCAAATGAATCGACAACTAGATTCTCCGAAAGACAATAATTTTTGTACCAAACACACTGCCATTATGCATCACATAACATGATTCGTGTCTGATATTAAAAGGATCGGTATTTCCTATCTGAATTCAATTTGTCGACTGCTTGTCGTTTTCGAAAATAATTTTGTCAAATTTGTGGGATCTCCATATAGTTCACTCATTAGAGACTATCGGAACTAAACGAAGTCTAACAGTGTATTAGGAGAAAAGAGAGATGGAATGCGAAAAGGTAAATTTGTCAACACAGAATAGCATTTGCGAGTGTTGAGGTGCTATTTGACAATTTACCAATATACGGCTTTCAAAATAAACAGCTCAAGATTATTCCAATAACTATGTACAACATTTATGATTATTTACACTGTGGGCGTGGACACTGTACATATATTATGTACATCGGAGGTAGGTTGATACATTTTTATCAGAATGGGTGGTTAAGGAAAACCAGTTTGTGAATACATCACTATCTTCTGCAGTTCCTAAACTGGAGCAATATACAGGGTAAAATATTGATCACCTCACAACAGAAATATACACAGTGAGTGAAAACGAAAACGTTACAACTTGAGTTTTGTAGATAACTGATATCTATCCATATCAATTTTTCCTTCTAGACTTTTTTGTATTCAGAGGGGTGTTTGGGAAATCACAATTATTATTTGATGTCGGACATATGAAGTTAATTCGATCAAAATTTGAAAAATATCAGAAAGAAACAAAAATTCCAGATGAAAACCATCCGAAATGAAAACCATGCCTAATAAAAAACATTTCTTTATATTTTCCTCATAATAAATATGTAATCATATTAGTTTCTAGACTACCTTATGCCTGAAAGAATGTTACGGAAACCACAAGTGTAATTCAATACGGAATATCTGAAGTTAATTTTATTGAAACTTGAAGAAAATACAATAAAGAAGCGAAAATGCGAACTCTCTTCTCCGTATCTCCCAATCAAATATCAAATACTTCTACATTACGCAAAACATTAAACCAAATGTCCTTACTTATCCCTCCAACTCCATCCGAAACTCTTAATGTTTTGGAGTTTTTACAATAGCCCGAGGGCTTGCGCCGATGAGTTGAAACTTTATCCAAATGTATTTCGTAATGCCTAAAGTTTTTTCGTGTTATTGACATCATTTACATTGGACCGATAAAAGTTTCTCGGAGAGTTGGTGTAATTCAAAAACTTATTAATTTCGTACTATCAATTGAGACTAGCTGAACATAAGTTCAGAGAAAGAAGTAATCACTCTACAATTTTGAAAAAATTTATTGTCCTCTTGCTCGGATATAAATATCAAAATGAATGGTAACTGTATGTCCCAGTAAATGATAACGAAATCTATAGGGGGTTTTTACAATTGCAAGCAGCTCCAACTCAAATGAATGATTTTTTTTTCAGGTTCAGTAGTTTGTTAACTGAAGTACGCAGAAGGATTTTCTAAATTGTCTTGTTTTTGAGTCAAAATTCCAGTACGGCTAGCATCAGTATAAACAATCAATTATAGGCAATTTTGGATTGAAAATTGCCAATATTGGTATCGAACATATTTTCGCTGTTAAAAAGTCTATTATTTTGGTATGGTTTTCATTCCCAGCGGAAATCTTTTCTGAAAAGTTTTGTAAGGGTGCAGACAGTCCAGCAGAATTCACAATGAATTTCCGGAAGTAGCCAACTAAACCCAAAAATTGGCGCAATTGATGTTGATTCCTAGGGTATGAAAAATTTTCGACGGCTTCTATTTTCGACATAACTCAGATATTCAATTTTTTTTTCAACATGAATGATGCTATGTTCAGTTTTATTGTAAAACCATATTCTTTTATCATTTCTGAAATTTTTTGTGAATCATTTAAACATCTACAATAGTTTCTGAAGATATGAGAGAGTGATCATCATAATTACGTAATGGTGAGAATACTTCTTTCATGAATTTTGGAAAGATAACAGAAGCATAACCTTTCAGTTCATTCAAAGCTTGGAAAATTATCAAATAATATATTCATTCGTACATGTTAGCATAATATTAAATGATCTCTATGCACTCATTGATTTCCGTTATTTTTGGATCAAACTGTGGTATCATTGAGGAAATATTGAAACTTGTTTGTACTGGAGATTTCTTCATTCTTGATTGGTAAATTGGTGGGGTATAACTTACATTTTCCCGATGAGTTTTTAATCTCCTTTTAGTTTTACGTCGATAATACTCATCACTTCATGTCGAACTATCCTCTGAAGATGATGACGATTATGACCAATGGCGAGGTTTCTTTCGATGTCGCCCCATATTTGAGAATCCAACTTGAGTGGCACTGGCACAAATCACAACTATGTGTTCTCAACCACTTCTGATGTACACTCAGTACTATATTTTTATGAATAATGAATAATACGCATCTCAGTCATCTTCCATTCTTACTTGAAAAGACGATGAGGTTTTGCATTGCGTTTTACTCATCTTAGCTTCCACCGATGAGTCGACCAATTGATAGTAGGAATACTGGATGTATAGGTTAGGTTTTGGTATATTATGAACCACTGTGCATTTATGAAAATCTATGTTTCCACTGAGATATATTATTTTACATAATCACCTTGCAGCCTTCACTCCTTTGATTTCTGAACACGGTAATTCAAGATTTGATGCAAGATATGCTGTCATAAGTGCATCTATTTCCAGTAAATTGTCCGATTCTGCTTTGACAAAACTAGTTTCAGTCATCGTCCTAGATTCCTAACAAATCTAGATTCAATAGAAATCAACACAGGAATACAATTTGAAACTATTCTTGACACAAACACTACCAACAGTATGAATATCCATGCTGATTATTCCAATGTAGTATCATCTGACGTCACATTCCGTTTCCACCAATGGTAACGCGTTTCATGAGTTTGTATTCACCTCCCTTATTTTTCACATTTTACATAATATTCTATGGGTTTGAATATTGAATGATTAAAAAAATACGTTTCAATTAAAGTGCAAAGATAATAAAGACTAGAAAAAAATATCTGAGACAAATTAAAATTCTATGCATATTCCCTATACTCTTTTGTGCTTTCATATGATGAATCTCTACATCATTTTTGAAATTCCACCAACCAGGCGCACCCGGGAGGGAGAACACTATTCTCTCTCCGATGCCGGCCATAGGTTTTCAGGGCTAACCACCCGGTAGACCCACCCGGCCACCACAATCGACACGCTCGGAGGGGTCAGAGGCAAGGTGGTGGAGCCTATAACGATGACTTGCCTACCGATGACAACCCTGGCAATGACAACGGACGCTTTGAGTGGACGCATGAACTAAGAGATAGCCTGATGCATTGTTACGAGAGTAGTGAGCCAGCGCGAAGGGGGTACATGGCGGGAATGCTTGCTCTGTGGTGTGAAACACATCCGAAGCATGCTTCTTTTTCCGCCCAAAATCTCAGGGATTACGTATCCTTCTCAGCCTGCTAAAGAAGTGGTAGAAGTGACAGTTCTACCACCCGTTGGCACGGCTGAAAAGGAGACTCGCCTCATGCCATCAATGGAGACAATCAGAACACGAAAGGCACTCCACAGAATCAGGCCCTTGAAGCCACAAGAACTGGCTTGTTTGGATGCGGAGGTCCATAGTGTTCTAACAGAAGAGGCTGACATCTGGCACATCAACACCGCCGTATATAGCGTCGTCCAACCGCTTTACGAATCAAAAGGGCAAAATCCCGGCCTTGCGGTTCGGAAGATTAAACGGCGTGTACACAAGATGGAGGCTGAGATCATGTCGGCAAGACAACACGCGTCTCGTATCCAATGTGTGATAGATTACAGGGCGGCCAACAGGCCTTTCACGCCCGCAGTGCGGCAAATAGCCGCCAAATTACGGCGTATCCATCACACTTTGAGTCAAGACGTGCTGCTGACCACTAAAAAGCACTGTCTTGATAGGATACGAATGCTAGTGGCTGCTAAGAAGTCACTAGTTAGGCGAGCAAGAAGTATCGCGGAAAACCTTAGGTTCCACGAGAAACCTTCTCGCTTATTCCAAGAGCCGCCACGTGTTGTGGATAATCCGCCGACCGCTGATCAGGTGGAATCCTTCTGGAAAAACATCTATGAACACCCGCAGCCACTCAACTTAAACACTCCAGCCCTAGCGTAGTTCAAAGCTTTCAGCAGAGAGCTTCGACAGCCTGAGCTCAACGAACTGCGCAATCCAATAACCCCAGATGACATTCGAAGAGCCCTTGTGGGCTCCAAGAACTTTGCTGCTCCAGGCCCAGATGGGATGAATACTCATAGGTGAAAAAAGCTACCAAGCACCCACCGCCATCTGATAGTCTGGAACATCGAAGATAGATTGGAAATTTTGTATAGATACTTTCACGGGAGGTACTCAAGTGACTTAGCACATTTGATTCCACCAAGAGCGGTACATATCAGTAATACGCGACGGGCTATGGCTGCTCATTATTTTGAGGTTCAACTCAGTACACCTCGAACTCCACTGTTTGAGAACTCTTTCATTTGAAGAGCTCCGCTTGTATCGAATAAACTTCCTGAGAACGTTTTTCCAAATGAATTTTATCTCCAGCGATTCAAACCTAACGTGAAATACTACTTTCGCACAGGTACCGTTCTCAAGGATTTTTATGTTGTGCTCGTTTTCTGTAATATTCCTTTCTAAGAATTCCACTAAGAATTTTTCAGTTTGGAAACAAAATACTTCAATTCCAGCATTACCTTTTATGTTATTGATTCTTATCATTAAAGCGACTAAAGTTTTCTGTTTTCAATCACTCTGAGTCACAAAGCACTATTGACCGTTGAGTCCGTAATTATCTTGAAGCTTCCATTCCCCAGTTCATTTCAATAAAGGACAGTTGTCATCGGGAAACTAATTTGAAGCAGAAAAAGTGGAAACAAAAGACGGTTCATCGTTTCTTGCGACTGATAAAGAGATTTGTAGGTGAAATTAGTTTGAATCCGATCTGAGGAATAAAGAAGCGCTTTTCTTTTTTTCATTTATTTGTTGCGTCTCAAATGGAGTTGCCTTAGACGATAGCTGTCTATTCCCAAGCGTTGGATTTAGTATTTGGTCAAATTCCTTTGGGACCGGCAGCAAACACTGAACCTGTTTTCTGAGGACTAGCGTACGCGGGATAATTACAGTGCGGGGAGAACAACGACGAAGCAAATATCGAATGTAGATGTGGAACTTTTGTACAGGAATGGTACAGACAAACATTGGGATTTGGGCAAGTATCGATTTTTTTATAAAAACTGACATACTTTTCGACATCTGAACAGGAATCTGAAATAAGAATTTGGCAGAACTTCCGTGAAAACCATCAAAATATCAAACTTTCAAAACTATCAAAAAATAGAACTTTAAACGGGCGCCAAATTTGCGCAAAACTAAGTGACTATAATAAGACAACAAGTATAGCTAAGGCACCAGTCAATCTAATAACAACAGTGGTAATCTTCCTACATGACTCAACCTCAGGCAGAAGCACAAAAATTTTACGAAGATTAGACAGAAAAGAACATTTCAATCTAGCAGACCACTATTACAATATTCATGCAGTCAGTGTTCACTGTGGATCTGGCGTTGAGTCTGGTCATTATTACGCTTTGGTCAAGGATGAAACGGACTGCCTTAAGTTTGACAAAATTTTCTGGTGACATCTTGAATTCATTGGAGCCTCTGTTGACACCCTACGTTTGATGGAAGAGAGGACATTGGCAGATCAAGGTCTTCAGATGATGTGGTGCTGCAGGTTTTTTCCGGGTTTTCCTGCAGCTGAAAAAGCAAATGCATCCTGGAATCAATTAAGTCGCCC
The DNA here is from genome assembly GCA_015342045.1 of Leptinotarsa lineolata. Lineage (NCBI taxonomy): Eukaryota > Metazoa > Arthropoda > Insecta > Coleoptera > Chrysomelidae > Leptinotarsa > Leptinotarsa lineolata. The sequence continues at coordinate 6,495 of WOGR01003256.1, forward strand.
CGGAGCGCCAGTTATTTTTTTTAATGATACATAATTTGTATTACTGTTCGAATTTTGGATTACTACTAGTAAATTTCAACAAAGTGAATAGGTAAACTTTTCAATTCATCGTCATCAATGGGGTACTCGATTCTAAAAAAGTTGTGAATGAACTCTATTCTAAAAATTATGGATGAGAAATTCTAATTACCGAGCTATTTAGCCAATGACAAAAACCTATCCTGAAAAATTGTTCACAAATAAGTGGTGAAATTTTGCAAAATTGTATCGGAGTGGAATGAAAAGAGGCAGGGAGGAAAACTCCATACTTGAGTTACAGAACTAGCAGTATTAGGACGAATTGCGATGAATAGGATGCTCAGTACAAGAAAATAACCAATTACGAAAGGCATGAGTCTTGGAAGTAAGTGCCTGTCGAATATTAAGTAAGAATAAGTTTCATCCTTATGAGATTTAGTTGGTGTAGGAATTAAATGAAGACACGGTACACACACAAACGTGTGGGCTCTACTTTCGAACATTTCATATTTGGGTTTTTTCTGTGAATTCAACAGCTATCTCTCTCAGTGATATTATCAGTTTCGCCTCATTCATTGAGCAGAATCTGGTATTTCAACAAAAATGGGGTATTGTTGTTTGATTCTCAACGAATATTTTCAGCATCAACTTGATTGAAACATGAAACATTGAGTATAATTCATTTGTTCTTAGCATTTTTATAAGGACGAGTAGACCAATTTCCGAAAGCAGAGCACAGTGCATGAGATCTAATGATACATACAGAGAGTGAATACATTGAAGGATAATAGCTTTATGACTGGGTTTATGGGTCAAAACTTGCACTCCAGCAAACAAACTTGATGTATTTCTGTATTTTGCATCTGTCTACGGAAAGTCACTGATTCAATAATCTGATGATAAGCTGTAGTTTCAGCAAACTTCTCCATTGCGACAAGAGTGAGAATATTTTCAGTGATCACACTGTATGAATAAACTGTTATGTGAATCCTGAAGGAGCAGGGGTAATAAACCCTACGTGATGATTCACGTACAGGAGAATATAGTCTCAACCGAGTAACAAGAGTAACCAGAAAGCCCTTCTGACATTGATTATAAATTATTCGTGTTATTCTCCCCGTATATTACAATAGGAATGCACGACTGAACAAAAGGGAATTGCATCTAAACGTGATATGTTTGTATACAATATTATTGTTAATTGGAAATTTAGCTCTATAATTGATGACATGTCTGCCTCGGCGATGAATTATATCCACATTCACTATATATCATGATGATACCTACTGGATGCTAGGAATGGACAAGATTCTGATTATTCTGAAAATGTTGTTTTTATAACTAGATTTTTGGCGCATTGGCTAGGGTATCTTTCGATTTTGCATGCCAGATCTTCATCACAGGAAATATACCGGGTGAATCTCTAAAATGGCTCACCCCTATAACATTTTATTATTGGAGATAAAAAAAAAACAAAATTTGGGGGTTGTGTATTATAGTTCAATCCTTTGTAACGTCCTGTCATAGCCGGAGCGCCATCCGTAGCAGGTGATATAATATTCTTCAGTGGAATTTCTTTCTAATCACAGTGTATTTATTATATATGGTTTCTCCTTTTGTATCCGTCTCTAAATTTCTGGCCAATAGTAGTTCTTGATATATTTTCTCATTTTTAATTAACCTCACGTATGACAACAACAATGCTTCATTAGTTAGTAAAGTGTATTCATCTAACTAAATATACTAGGGACATTTCGGTTGAAACCGGTTGGTAACTATTACCGAATACTAATTAAATTGGTGTGATTTGAATTTCTATTTTGACGTGAGCGATTTATAAAAAACTCAAACATGAATTTTATCGAAACTTCAATTGACAATTTCTATGTAAAGGCAAAAACACTTGATTCCAATTTGGAATGTTGATGATAATCAGTGCTGCCAACTATGACGTTAATGTCAAAAACGTGAAATAAAGGAATTTAGCAGCGCCTTAAATTAATAAACTGTTTAATAGGAGAACTGCTGATTATTGTGTAGAAAAAGCCATTTTCTCTCATAAATTACTGTTTCGACATTACTGGTCTTCTCGTATCTCGCAGATCCAAGCATCAACATGCCACGTGTTACTGATCACGTGACCAAAAACCAACTATAATCAAAATCCTGAGCTTGCATATAAGCTGACCAGTATCAGTGCAAGCATTTCCTACTCATTCGCTGATATATTCACAACCAATTTCTCCCTAACAACGACAGTGAGTTTTATAACAGTTGATTGCTTGGCAGGCCATGTCCAGGTCCATTTATTAAACTCGTGTACCATCAAAAGACCCCTTTTCTCTCCAGCCTGTAATCAAGTAACAATTTCATCATTCGATGCACGAACGGCTTTCCATGGGGGGAATAATTGAACTCAGAAACATTTCAATCACTTTTGTTTATTTTTCGTAATTCTCTGTGACGCTATGCTGAAAGTGCTTTAATTATTATTAACCTCCGGTCGCAAAATTTTCGGAGGGAGAGAATATCTAATGGGCATTAAGCTGTTGGTACGAATTCCATTAGGAATGAGACAACAGTATTTTACCAGTTCCGTGTGTTTACGTCAAAAGAGAGTATTAGGGAAAATTCAATTGTGAGTGTTCATACTGGATTCTATAAAATTACTTCATCGGTCCTAGATGCTGATCTTTCAAGATTAGTAACAACACTTGAGCGGATTATTTAAGTGCGATGGATACTATTTTTAATCGATTTTTACAGATTCAAACATCCATGGTATACTTCTTTATTGAAATGGTAGTTACGAAATGACAGCAGGAGATTGGTGCAATGTTATAGGTGCCAGCTTTGGGGACATGCTACGGAAAACTGCCCCAAGATGCCTGAAGTGCGCTGAAGGACACCAGACTCATGAATGTCAAAAGCTTCGTAAGGAGTCTGCAAAATGTGCCAACTGCGGTGTGGAGATCATCCCTCCAATTCCAGGGACTGTCCAGTCTACCGGAAAAAGGTGGAGGAGGTCGAAGCCAGACAGAAGGGTCAAATACGACTATGAGAGCACGGACTGGTCTGAGTTCAGGGCGTTCATGAACAATCTCACCACTATCAAGAGCAATATTGACAAGAATGATATTGATGAGATTTGTGAGCAATACGTCTAGTACATTCAAAGAGCTAGAGACGTTTTTACGTGGAAGATCGTGGTGAAAGGTGATCGAGACATCCTTCCGCTTGATGTTGTTGAGCTCATTAAACAAAAACATAGGATGCGCAAGGATTGGCAAAGAACGCGTGACCCTCGTAGCAAGGATCAAATGTTGAGACTTGCTGCGGAGGTCGAAGAACGCATAGGAAAGTTCACTAACATGACGTGGAGGGAAAAACTCGAAAGCCTTAACGTGCACGACCACTCTCTGTGGAGGATGGCCAAATGACTAAGTAACCGGTTTGAGGCCATCCCGACCATAGAGAACGGTGACGTGCACGCGGTGACTAATCACCAAAAGGTACACTTGTTCGGAGAATACTTTGCCAATGTCCACCGAGTTGAGCCCGACGTCTGTGATGAACACAAAGCATCCACTAATACTGCAAATAACATCATGAGCAGACTGTCTCCGACGATACTGCAGCCGACACTGCTGAAGTGGATCACAGACGTCGAGGAGGTGATCGCAACCGTTAGGTGCCTAGGGAAAAACAAAGCCCCAGGCGTCGATGGGATTGAGACAGTTTTACTCCGCAATCTGCCGCGGAAGGGTGTTGTACAACTAGTACATATAGTCAATTCTATAATCAAACACCAACACTACCCAGATTACCTGAAGCATGCGGAGGTAGTTCCCATCCATAAGTTTGGAAAATGAAAAAATCTCATCAATAGCTATCGCCCGATCTCACTGCTCAGAGCGGTAGCAAAGGTCATTGATAAGATTCTCTTGAGTAGACTTTTTCGTCTGGAAGATAGGATGAAACTCATCCCCGAGGAGCAATTCGGGCTCAGGCGAGGTCGGAATACGACTTCCCGATTGATCCGGGTTATTCACGGGGTGAAGGAGTCCCTCAACTAGGGGAGGAATACAGTTATGGTTCTGTTGGATATCCAAAAAGCTTTCGATAGAGTTTGGATAAAGGGATTTGCCGCCAAGATGTTGCATACTCTTATTTGTGATTAGGACTCTTCAATCCTACCTGAGCAACTGAACTTTTCGCATGAGAGTGGACCAAACCACATCTACGAATAAACCAATAAAGGCAGGTGTCCCGCAGGGGTCTTGCCTGTCACTGCACTTGTACTCCCTGTACGCTCACCACTTTTCGATATTACCGCAAATTCACTATACTTTACTTCCGATGAGAACCGCTAAACTGAACCTCTCTGATCGCCGATGGTCAATTCGAAAACTCCCGCATATCAATCAACTTTTTTTTTACTACGCAAGACCGTCTCGCCCGCTGGTCAAATCGCAACCCTTTGAAAACTTCAGAACCGTCTCGCTCGATGGTTGAATCGCAACTCTTTCAAAACTTCAGAAACGCAGAACCGTCGCGTTAGCGAAGCTAATTAACCAAAACCCTTAGCTAGCGTTTATTTCGTTCCCAGTATGATACTCATCGCCGGATGTGAGTTTATCAATATGTTTAGTCTACGTGGGGCTTAACATATCTCCCATGAGACCGCTAAAGGTCGACAATCATAAATTAATTCAAAGTTTAGTCTGTTGAAAAATTTAAGAGTTTTTTATTGAATATTGTGACTGATCTAAATGAGGATATCTGTTATGCATCAACTTCATAATTTTCTATGAATGGAATTTTTCCGTTACTAACACAATGGCAGTTATTACAACAGCAATAACTTCGGTATTCAATTCCAATTTTTAATTTGTGAACCATCATGCCAGTAACGGTCAAAGATGACAGAAGTATCAAGCACAGCACCCCAGAATCACTATATTTCTCGACTGTATTATTTTCAAGATGTGTAACATCTTCTCCAGATGATCGCCTGTTGATCGTTGTTCTTTATCAATATCTTCAACTATTTGCATTATATTCGATATAACTGATCATTCAGTAATTAGTCTATAGTTATTTGGACGATATTTTACTTGCACCCTTCATATACAGGCAAAGTTTTCAGGTTTCACTTTTGAGAAGGTGGTCGACACTGCTTGTAGCTTTATAATCATTCAGTGAAAGTCACATATACAATTGGATCCTGAAATTATTGTTTTGAATGTATATATTCTGCGTATTCTGAGTTACCAAGTATAATGTCTTGGGCCGGTTTTGTGAACAAAGTTTTGTGTTTTCAATGGGGTGAAAGGGATTATTTCTATTTTTTCCAAGTCTTCAAAAATACATACAGCCTCATGGGATCCTTGCACTTTCCCCTCATCTTCCCCATCCCAACAATTTTGTTTTTTGTACTAGTTAATACAGGTCTCTTACTGTCTTTTGTGACCAAGTACCACACATTTTGCGTGTTTGTTCTTTGTTATATTTTCACAGTATTCCTTAGGTTCTTCATAGACTTTCCAATCATATTCCAATCTGGTATTGTACTCATGTCTTTGGTATACTCTTGCTAGTCCAGAGCTATATATGGAGTTGATGAATTATGTCTAAGTAACTCACGAATAGTCCAGAGCTATATATGGAGTTGATGAATTATGTCTAAGTAACTCACGAATTTTTTGTTGCCAGTGATACCTGAGTGTCCAGGCAGCCAGCAGTCAATTTATCCCTTTACACGTTTTCCACAACATTTTCAGACCAGTTTCTTTGTCACTTTTGAGTTCATCAGTGTCCCAACACAAGCATGTTCTAGGGATGATTGTTCATATTCAAGAGTTTCTCCAATGGAGTGGTTTTCATTGCATCCATTTTTCGCAAACATGCAAGTCCTTGCACCCTGCTAAGTAAGCGGTCATTTACATAACAAACTGAGAACTCATTCAGGTTGAGATAATCTCCTGGCAACTTTTCTACAACAGACCATCATTGCAAATGCTTGAGTAGATAATTTGTTCATATATAATATCCACAAATCATTTGTAGATTTTGCTCATGGTTAATAAATGAGTTGAAAACAGTAGTTTTTATTAGGCTCAGTGTGGTTTTATCTGACTAGGAACAAATGGTATTCATCGCTCCCATTCTTGGAGAATAATTGGCTTTTTACAAAGCAATAACTGGATAACTCACATTTTCTGGGTCTTGCTATATTCGCAATAAGTCGTATCGTTTGACGTTCCTGCTACCTTGTATTTCGTTCACGAAATATATCAAAGGAGCAAGAATTTGTAAGGACGAAATCTCTGTCTGGCTAGTATAAAAATGAAATAGCCCGGTGTGGAAAATTGCATTACTGGTTCCTTTCTACCAGAGTCTATTCGTAATCGGGATCATAATTTATCGTAGTTCTGAAGTTATGATTTCATGATTGTTTTATATCTTTACCAATAAAATTCCATGATAATTATAAGAACTTCTATTGAAATAGTTCAGGGTACAGTCATGGCAAATATACTTATAGGCGTTTTTGAGGAAATGGAATTTGCAGATTAAAAAGAAACCTCGAATAATTTTCTACTGTACTGGAGTTTTTATTGAAATTTTGAACTCACATGATCCCTTACTTCGCGGTAAATGATGAAAATAATAATGATGATGATCATTGTTATGCCCCATGATCATTCACTAAAAGGTGTGGGAAGTGGTCTTTGGTTGGATCCATATATCTACCAACATAACGCCGCCCTGAGAGCTCAAACATCAGAGTAAACGATGTTTTCCGCAACATTTTTAGCTACAGAAGAACCCAAAAACAAACCAGATGTGTTTGTGAGGGAGTCTAGCTCACCAAGCGGGGTTACCATTCTCTACTTTCTGGAGGAAATAGAGAACGAGTGATTGAACAAAGTTTTTCAATTCCGTTACTCGTACATTGCTACTCAGCCGCAGCATCTATACATTATTTGAAGAATGTCTCCAAGCAGTTGTTGGAATCACAGCAGTGGAGACCTATGTTGTCTAGATGGCCTACCATCGCGTGGTAAGTGATGAAGCAGCACAGCATATTCTTCGTGTCTTCCATGCCATTGATTGAATTAGGTTTCCACTGTTTGGCAGACTTTTGTCCTTGCCATTCGATCTGAAAGATCACTCCCCAAAAGATCCCATTCAGCTTCGTTGAGAAGTTTGATTTATTTGGCCAAGTTCGAATAAATATGAGCCACAATAACACTTTTTGCCTTGCGATGTCGAAAAGACCCTCCTACTTAAGATCTATCTAGATGTCTCCATCCATGTAACATTCGTTGAGTGCAAAAACTAAATGATGATGGTTTTTATTCAATCTGGATTCTTTTCTGAATATTGAAGACCACCACAGTTATCGTTTTTCGGCTGGAAACAATCTGGCGGTTATTCGAGCAATTCACGCAGAAACCCTGAAAGAACAACGTGTGGGCTGACATTACAGGAAAGTTTCTTCCATATCCATTTCTTTTTTCTAGAAATTCAACAAGTGATGTATAGCTGAGTTTACTTTAAAGCCCATGAAGGTTTGAGCGCTAGAAAATTACACCTTCTAGGGTTCTAGAACCGTTCAGAACATTCGAGAGTATTCGATCCTATTCCACAATATTCTAAAAGTTCTGGAAACTTTCTGGAACAATCTAGAATACGGTGAAATGTTAGGGAATAGTGTGGAAAGTTCAGAAAAATCCTGGAATATACCAGATCATTATGCAACGGTCAAGGGTGGTAGCTTTCTATTCCACGTGCATGAAGAAGGTTTCCGTTTTCACTGGGTGCTTTTGAAGATATAGAGAATGGAAGTTTAACCCTCTAGAAAGTTCAAAAATCGTGCAGAACATTCGACAGTGTTCAAGAGCATTCCACAACATTCCAGAATATTCTGGGAGAAGTCCAAGAAGAAATTTTCTGTTCATTCTGTAATTTTGAAGATAGCTGTTTCAGAAGGGCTTTTTCTCCAGTTTGTGTCTGAAAGTTACTTCTTTGCGTGATCTACATATCTTTGTATAGGGGTAAATTTTTGAAACCGATTCCTTTCTTCCTTTCTTCGAAAGATTCCCACATTTTTTTGTATGAACATGGAAAAGTAGAAAGCCAAAACTTTTTTCTCCAGAGGGCTGGTAATATTGCCCTCCAGAAATTTCTAGAAAAGTTCATAACGTTCGAGAGTATTCGGAGGCATTCCAGAATATTCTAGCAAATACAGAAAAATGGATTGCTGTAGAATATTTGAATGTTGAATTATGGAGCACTGTACACCATTCGAAGCCTTATTTGTAAGGGTGGGGCTTTCCAGTGGAGAACCAACTAAAGTATGTTTACAACCATCACAACAAATCATTCTGTTATTCCCAGTTTAATAAATTGTGGGATTATCAAGAACGTTTCATCACTGCTCTGCTTATTAACAATTATCCAAAATAGCATTCCTGACGCAACTAGGGAAAATTCATTTCCAGATAAAGTGTTTGAGACATAGATTTTCCACGTTCAAATTTAAATCTACGCCACTGGTGAACCTTATACTTTTATTTAATTTTCGCCTTGGAAATTGGCATAATAGCTGATACTGTATGAAATGTTAACTCGGGAATATGTAATCCCAAACGGAAGGAAATTTGAAATATAAGAAGATATATCTTCGCAAGTATGTTCTATGTATGAAGGCGGGATGACTGGAAAATGGTATTTCTGAATGTTATGAATTCGTCTGGCAAGCTGCGGCTCGAAGATGAGATGTTTTTACAGTCTCTTCGAATTAAAAATATGGCTAGAGTAAGCTCGTATATGGTACGAGTCTGAATTCCAGTTATATACTTTTTAAAAGAAGGAATTCAATTCACTTGTCGTTTTTGCAGAACTGAAGAACATGGCGGTTTTTCACCTGATATTAGCTAGGATTTCTTATGAGTTGTTCATTAGACTACTGGTTACTTGAAATTGGTAATAATATATATCATGAGAATGTCACCTTTTGATTTTATGATATATCACAAACATTTATTGGTGTTTCCTCAGATGACATATTTAAAATGAAAAAGATCGTGCAAATAGAAAAGTATAGTAGAAGTTGAACAAACCCTTCACTGAAGCAGATTCATTTAGACACTAATCACATTAACTTGTGTTCTATGCCAGCTACAGGAAAAATTATAAAAGAACTTCTTGTATACAGGGTGTTTCACGGCGAGCGTTCGTTAGAATTATATGGAGAACGATTCAAAATAAAAACTTGAAATTTCATGATAGCGGGGTTTTACAAAATGGCCTTCTCAACTGAAATATTTTCAACCCCCCGTCTCTTTTCGTTACACCGAAAGTTGAGGGTAACTTCCTTATTTCAAATAGAACACCCTGTGTTTTATTACATTTTTTAATTTCCCTTCATATTTCACTTTGTATAACAATGCCTCTACCCAAATTTGTAAGTTTTCGAGATACTAATTTTTTTCTGAAAAATTTGACAGTTAGAGCACCACTCCGAAAAAATCATAACTCATAGACAGTAACAGTTGAAAATGTGAAATTTCAAAGAATCACACCTTAAGCATCAAGTCATGAATAGGCCC
>WOGR01003257.1:192-16131 GCA_015342045.1 Leptinotarsa lineolata
ATCAAATACCAGAAATAGAGTAGATGAATATGAGGTCTTATCCTACACCACTCCCTTATTTTTCTACAATGTCACAAAATGGCAATCTTCCAAGCTTTTTGTTGAACAACAAAAACTAGCCAGAACTCTAATCTTCAGCTTCAGTGTGAAACTTTGCCTATCTGTCTCTCTTCAATACATGTCAGAATGAGAGAGCGATGAACATGGCATATTAGTACAAGGTTGTAGACAGGAAAAGGTCGTACGGGGCAGAGAATTGATGTCAAATAGATTGGGTCAACCTTGAATGAACAATGAACATTACTCCGTAAAGATTACTTGAGATTCAGAAAGATCATAAATATCAATTGTTATGAATATTACAACAATATATACAATTATATACATGGTATAATACAACAGGTGAGTGGGATGATATAGCACTAAACATATTCATCAAATGAATTTAACTACGATTGAATTATAAAACTGTTTCTTTTCATTACAGAAAATGTTTTAGACTCTAAATGTGAGATACAGATAGCTAAACTTATATGTACATCCAGGAGACAACAGGTAAGCTGAGGTATATAATTCAATTGAAGAATTGAAAACTGAATTATGGTCTTATTTTAGGTTATTACTACACTGTATAACTGGGAAGTAGATTCATCAAGGTATACATAGTGACACTGTATCAATTCACAAATAAAGCTTTGAACTGAATGTCGTTGAATTTAATCTTATGATAGTGAATAATGCACATATCAAGAAAAGAAAACATATAGCATTAATTCCACTTTTCTGTTATTTCAAATATAAATGCTACAAGATTTTTTATTCTTACAACCGGATTCGGGGTCTAACCCATTCTCAAGTAAAAACTAACATTTTGAAGTCTGAACCCGGATTATATGGGGTTCAGACTTCAATGAGGGTTTAGAGATGAGGGTTTAGAGATTACCGGGGTTGCCAAACTTACAAATTCAAGAGTGGAGACCTACATAAATCGAGTTGCTCGTTTGGGGGTATATAATTTCTAGTTTTTTATTGATTTATTGATTTTCATGGCTTCCAACGAAGTCATTTTCTTTCCTTTATTACATGTGTGTAGGATTTTGAGATTATCTTCACTTATCTAGTGTTTTGTTTCTTGAAGATGTTCATACATTGTAGGTTTTTTGTCCAAACAGACGTGTTCACGAAGCCTTACGTCAAAATTTCTACCGGTTTGGCCTGTATAAACTACAGAGCATTCACAACACTCTGTTCTACAGCGTGACTCACGGTCGATGGTAACGCAACGCATGAGTTTTCTAAAAATTCCCCCTCTCACATTTCCTTACTTGTTCTATCGATCTAAAATATTTTCAGCATTGCGTCCTAGCAACAATATTTTTTCAAATGTAACACCCCGTATATTAATACATTTTTGGAATTGCTCTAGTATTTTAATACTTTTTTGTTGAAAATGTCCTATACCTATCTTTATCTGTTTTCGAGATAAAAAATAGATCGTGTTTCTTAAAGATGTTCATACATTGTAGGTTTTTTGTACAAACAGACGTGTTCACGAAGCCTAACGTCAAAATTTCTACCAGTTTGACTTGTATAAACTGCAGAGCATTCACAACACTCTATATGTATATATACCTGAGTTTTTCATTCTATCTAGTTTGAGTTTTGCATTGAACAGAATCTTGCCTAAATTATTATTACTTATGAAAGCTGTTGTTATTTTGTATCTGGAAAAGTAATTTTGAATATTTTCTGAAAGTTTACGTGAGTAATTGATGGTACTATATTTACATGTATTGTGTTCTCTGATATCAGGGTATATTTTACTTAAAAGTGTTTTATGACTTTGATCTGATATTATCTTTTCTATCAGATAAACTGGTACCTGATTGTTCAACGCAGCCTACCTGTTACCCCATATAACCCGGGTTCAGACTTCAAAATGTTAGTTTTCACGTGGGAATGGGTTAGACCTCGAAACCGGTCATAAGAATAAAAAACCTAGTGGAAATTAGATTTAAAAAAAAATCATCTATTTTATTTAAGTGATGATGAATTTCCACAAAATAAACAAGTCATCAATAACACAGAGTGAATGATACAATTTACTTTTTTATTGGAAAATCACCATCGTTTTTACTCTGTTGAAAATTTACTTAATGCTTTGATGAAAGATCACTCACCTTAACCCTTCATATATCTGAGTACTCACATTTTATGCATCGGTTTTTATTTTTTAACCTTTGTGTTTCTAGTGGTGATACGTCCTATTCTACTCATTGATGTACTTAATGTAGTTTTTTGTCTTGATAAAATTTGTATTTTTATAGCTATAAAATAGCTTTACTCTAGATAATGAATTCATTGACCTGCTACAATTATAACAATGTGGTTAAATGAAGATCAAATCGGAAATCTGAATGGGTCAAAGTATCTAAATATTCAAATTTCGAATACGAAGTGATTCTAATTTTAGCAAATGAATCAGCCACAAAATTAAAAAAAAGTGTATTGTATATATTTCAATCGTATCATCTTCCAGTCATGAGTTTTATGTAGTCATGAAAATTCACATGGATCACAAGCAGTTACACTTCGGCGTATTTGTTATTATTTTTTTTAAATAAAATTGTAAGATCATTTGAAAGAACAATATGTTCACGCTAGTCTCAACTCCCTACACTTTAGGTTAATGGACTGACACCTATCAGAAAACAACTACTGTCCTGGCTAATACCATGAAGGGCGTTGAATTATATCCGACAGGTGTCAGTGCAGAAATCTTCACTGAAGTATTTCCTGTATATGCTGTTGGCGATATAACTGCTGGAATCGACTTTCAATTATTAAACGGGCACACTTGCAACCAGTTTCGGGCTATTTGGCCTCTCGTCAGTGCAAGGTAGTGGCCATGTAAAAAGTTTTCTTTCCTTATACGAGGAATTGGGCGAATTTCGGATATGTGGTTGGTTAGTACCTCGTTTACTAGGTGAGGCAGTGACAAACATGTTGTTTGTTGTTCGCTTCAGCCTAGTACGGAGGATGATATACTGCAAGGAATTCGAATTTTATGGAATATCATCGACTCAATGTTGATGATGGCAATGAATATCAATTATAATTAGGGTTCTCAAAGCGGTAAATTACAAAAAAAAACGCCGGACAAGATTCGCCATTTGACTTCCATTGTAGCTTATACTGCCAGTGTTCTTACTACGAAAAAATTGGCGATACATTTCTATGAGGAAAAGTAACATTTGATAGAGAAATGTAATGAACAATGTATTGGGAAAAAAGATTGATAGTTATGTGAAACACTTTCTTCTGGTGACTGATCACTGGAACATAACACAATATTCGTAATCTATGTTACAGAAAATTAACATTGCCTTTTTCATTTCTCAGATGATCAAAAAGCAAATATGTTCATGGTTGAGTGGAAGAGAGCACTTGTTCAGCTCAGAAATGAGTTCGAACAAGAGCGAACTCAGCCTTTTCATAGATTTTGTATGTATCTTTTCATTGCCACATTGTTCTTGATCTATCAATGGAAGCGGTTGTTATTAGCATTTTTACATATCGGATAGACCAATAAATAAGCATCTCAAAACCGTTACATAACTAAATACAGATTACCTTACAAAAAAGCACGAAACCATGAACTTTTTGACCGGCGACAATCTTAAAGGCGATTATTATCAACTGAAAAAATTTGTTGACTTTTTAGTGAAAATGAACATGACAAAATAAAGCTAGTTTGATTGAAATGTTCACGTGAAACCTGCCGGGATAAAATCGTAATAATTGCTCACTTTAAATTAAATTATATATCCGATAAGTTTCAAATAATTCGAATTTACCGCGAGAAATGACATTGAACATCACCAATACAGAATATAGGCCATAGAAACTTGATCCTCAAAATCAAGGTACGCTAGATGAGTGCTTCTTCTGTATTTCTGTGATTCTGTGGAGCCTATGTCCGAGATGAAACTCTGGAAAAATATATTTTTCACCTTTATAATTATGAATGAAAACAATGAAATGTCTTCAAAAAATAACAAAATAGAAAAAGGTAATTCAGTAACATATTTGGTCTAAAGGTAACATTTTGTTAGTGAAGTAACATCAGGAACATCACTGTTTAGAAACAACACACGAGCCCAATACCAGATAGAGTATTTCGATCTACCATAGATGTCATGAGTGGTAATGGTGGAGTAATGATTATAATTGCAATGTTAGTGGTTCTGTTCACACAACTGTTTTCATTTATAAATATGGCACACAAGGTCATTCAATTCCTGTAGAAAGATTGTGAAAATGTTATTTCTCTTTTCTGAAGAAAAATAAGTATTAGTTAACTAATTTAGTGATCCAATAATTTTTCTGAAAAAAAAATTGGTTGGGTAACAGGATCAATTTCTTCTTAGAAAAAAAACAATTGTTTTCTTGCCGACGTTTCGAATTTAATTAAATTCTTCCTCGGGGCTCAAAAAGTAGTTTTTCCGTGTTGATATTACTATTATTAAACCATCAGACATATTAAATACTTTTAAAAGAAAATAAAAAACATTGCAACATGAAACAAACGTTTGTTTCATGTTTTTTTTCTAAGAAGAAATTGATCCTCTTACCCAACCAATTTTTTTTCAGAAAAATAATTATTTCAAATCATATGATATCAATGTAGATAAATAGATAAATGTTTTGTGAACTTACTCGTCCACTTTCAAAAGTGAATAACTATTTCTCATGCGTCGGAAACATATCACACCATTAGAAGATTGATAAGCTTTTGTTAATTGACAAATTCAGCATTTGTAACTGTTTCTATCCATAAGGGTATATCTTCTTGTGAACGACTTCCCTGCGAAATTTATCCCGTAATTTTTTAAACATTGATTGAACTAATTTTCGTTTAACATACTTATGAGAAACATCTTCGCAGGAACAAAGTTTTCCAATAGTTGAAAAGTTGAGATGATGGTAAACAAAAATTGTTCAATATTCTGAGATTCATTAACAAATATGTAAGATGAGTGATAGTCGAAGGTAAAAGCGAGCCGAGCTATCAAAGTGCTTCACAATAATTCATGAGTGTAATTGTTAAGTTGTTTGAATATTAAACTCAACTATAAGCAGGGAACTCGAAACTTGTAAATCAGTAATATTTTCAATCCGCGCCTTATTCGGAAGATTTGTTTCGAGAAATAAATAAATACAGATATTGAAAAACAAATTGCGCGGATGTTAAGGAAGATCTGGAGTATACGTTGAGGTCTGTGAAAGAACAAGAGGATGACCTAAAAAATGCTCTTCTTAAATCCGAAATTTGGAGAGTGGAAAGACATTTCATTATTGTAGTCTATGGCTTCAAAAAAAATCAAGTACAGTTCCTGATTATGACATCAGAAACGTATTCAAAACTGGCAAATTCTATGATTGGATTAAGCCGTGTCCTATAATGAAGTCAAGAAAAATATTTTTCGTCTGAAATACAGTAGTACCTTTATTTGTCATGATTCAACTTCTTCTGTCGTAAAGATATATAAAGTACTAGTGTACTAGTACTAATTTGATAGAACTGTAATAGTCCAGTCAAAGTTCACATTGACAGAGTTGATGGTTGGTTTAGTAGAAATTATTATTATGTAAGTAGATGAATTTTCAATAAATAAATGAGAAAACTACGAGTATGTCTGGTTCGTCCTTCCTCCTTACATTTTTTTAATTTTCGTAAATATTCAATGTGTTCAAATTTAATGTCAAATATCCCGATTTACACTATTTTCACTTATTTTCTAAAAGTATCTTGCCTGTAAAATTCATTCCTTCTTAATTTTCAACAGCTTCAAATATCCTTTTCCTTCTTTTAAGAATGTTTTCTTTGTTATTTTTTTTCCTCAAATTCGACAACTGATCTCTTGAAAGTTGAAGATTTGTTTATGGATTTTCTTGGTGACTTGAAGGGAACAGTAAATGACTTGTTCTTGGATTCAGTAATCAAGCTTTTCACAATAATTATATCAACTCCACAAGGTTTAGCTACTCTTTCTTGTAGGTTGCTTATCGTAATTGTTAGAGCTGGTCGATCTTTCTCGGTTGCGTAATTTGATGAACATTATAAATAATTACTCGACCTTAACTGTAAATTACTTTCTTGACTCATGTTTGTAGACTGTATCTATAACAAGGAAAGAAACAAATTATTGTCAAACACTCCTTGAGTTTTTTTTACATTCAATACAAAAAATATTCGTCAAACTCATTTTGTGTTGTGTTGACGCTATGAAGAGCTTGGAATTAAAATGTCGGTGCAATCAGAAACAACCCAAAGCCTACCAATGAAACAGTAACTTAAAAAATAAGGGAAATATCTTGACACTGGTGATAATGGAATTGGAAAGTTACTTTGTAGATATAAAACAAGTCCAATTGACTAAATAAACCAACCTTAATCCAGAACACAGTTTTTCAACTATGAAGTTGAATAAGCTGACTCAAATCGAAATAAAAATTTGAATGAATAATGAATATAACTCAGTATAGACGTGCGCCAGGTCGATCTTTATTCATACACTTGCATTCAAATTCTCATTAACACCTTTTGGAAAACTTTGAAAGACGATTCACACAATCCTTAGCAAAACTTTACGACTTTATGTCGGATACATCTGCCCTTTTCATGGGCAGTGAGTCAACCCAACATCGATATCACACCCGCATGATTTATTGGGGGTTTTAAAATTTTTGTCACTTAGTCATTAGTCAGATCCAATAAGTTGCATCTTTTGTCCAATATCCCCAAAGTTTTACCATTTCAAAAGAACTACTCTTGCTCATTGGTTGATCAAATTGATTGCTGATTTTTTTTGGATACCTGGCTCTGTGGAATATATTTCTTTACAGCAATGAAAAATGTGAAATAATCAAGTGAATAAGTGAAAAGTATTTTTTAAGTTGACAAACTTCAATGACTTGAATGCATCTAAACCCAATCAAAAGTTTTCCCTTGTTAACAAGTTATAATTAGAAAAAAAATTTTCAGTTAGTTCTAGCGATGTTGGCCCCGAAATGACCCTCAACCAATATCTTCGTGAGAAAGTTTTTCTCACCGGAACAAAAAATATGTGCTTGGAAGGAGGATGTGGAGCATGTCTAGTTGCGGTAGAGGAAAATGTGGATGACAAGAAAAATATATTCGTTGTTAATTCAGTGAGTATGGTTTTGTATTTCCAAATATTATGAGTACTTGACAAATAATTATTTTTGGTACAGGCATATAACTTCATGGGACGCACTTATCGCAATACTTATTTATCCCGAGTAACAGCCTTGAGTAACAGTGTTGATGATGCCGAAATAATTACTTGAAAAAGTTGCTTAGCAATCGATGTTTACTCTCTATACCGAATTCAACGCAAAATTCAAATTTCATCAGTTCGGACTTCCATTGTCTAATATTTATAAGATGATTTGAAATCCCTGAAATAAACAATACAATTAAAAATTTAAAGAATGGCTGAAAATAAAAAATATATTAGGCAAAAAAAACCCTGAAATGATTTTACAGTCATCAGTCATCACCCGAAGACGATTGTTGATACTAACAATCGAAACGTCGTGAAGTAACGTGGTGTGAAATCGCTAATTTTTAATTTTATTTATTTCTTTCTTGTTTTCAATTATTCAGGAGTTTTTTTGACTAATTTATTTGTTATTTTCAGCTACTCTTTTGATTTTTAATTGTATTGGTTATTTCAGGGATTTCAAATCATCTTATACAATATTAGACAATGGAAGTCCGAACTGATGAAATTGACATTGACAATTACCTTCAAACAAACGCAAAATTCAAATTAAATTTTTTTGGGTGAGTTTCATATTCAAGTCCGATTTTCGATTGATGGGTACAAATAAGAAGCTACGAAAATAATAAATTTGTTTTTTATCGATCTTCTTTTGGGTATTTTTACCTTCCACCCTAAAGAAGATCGATAAAAAACTGATTTTCCTCCACAAAAAATGACTCGTTCGATAATAAATGGACTTCTGATTATTTATTAGCTACTAAAAAGCCACAGAGACATCGGTCGAAATTAAATGACAGTTAAGGAAATTCAACAGGAAATGAAATAAACACTAACATTTTTTTAACTATTTTTCTATTATTACTGGCGCTCTCCTGAATTCTGGAATACTTATTGAACTACAGACTTGCCGTATTCTCTCACAAAGTTCTTGTCGATTTCTTAGCCTAGACTTATAAATCATATTCTTGACAGTTCTCCAGAACTGAAAATCCATTGTAGTTATGTCAGGAAAGCGAGGAGGCCATTGTTCATATGGGCTATTTCTACCAATCCAACGTGATGGAAAATGTTCGTTTAACCAATCTCGAACCATCTAAGAATTATAGACGGAAGCTCTGTCTAGCTGAAAGTACATCTCTGATCGCACATTGAGAGGTAGATTTTCAATGATTCACCATAATTCATTATCCAAAAAAATTCAATAGTCGTAGCGATAATGGTATTACTGAAGAAAAACGGTCCAATTATTATGTATTGAGAGTATTGGTCCTGACAGTTTATAATCCAATGGTGATTTTCAGTAGACCTGTATCTGCAATTTTAAGCAGCTACTATTGAATTGGTAATGACCGTAACCTAATCAATATACAAAATTTTTCTCAAAAAATTTCATTGGGCCCAATAGCAGTAATATAATCGTTCATATTCGTCACCGCATTTCAATGTGTGAAAGAACTTTCGTTTGAAAGATTCAGTTTTATGACGAATAAGACATTTTCTGATTTTTTCTCTACTCAAATTCAATTGCTCAGACCTTTCACGCAAACTGATTTGGAGATTATCGCGAAATGAAGCCAAGATATTATCATCATCATGATATGGTTCAAGTAAACGATATAGAACAACCTAGCTCCCTTTCAATAATATAGTTAGGGAGCTAACTGATTTTGTTATTCATTATTCATTACTGATTATAGGATAGGAAATGAGTGAACAATATTTGATTTCTCTTTCACTACAGAGGAAGAAGTCTTGACAATTTTGCATAAAATAAAATCAAAGGCTTACGGATATGACAGTTTGAATATACAACTAATTTTTTCTCTGTTGCCCTTATATTGCACCACATTTAACACATATATTCAATGAATGCATTACACATAATTATTTTGGAAACAGGCTAAGTATATTACCTGTTTTGTCCAAGGTATTGGAAAAAATAATTGAAAAACAAATGAAAATGCATATAGAAATCAATAAAATATTACCACCCAATCTGTCTGGTTTCAGATCTGGATACAGCTGTTCCACAGCTTTAGCAACTATAACAGATGATATTTTGTATGCCTTGGATAAAAGCGAGATGAGTGTTTTGGTATCAATTGGCTATTCTAGGGCATTCGACACGTTAAATTATCAAATTTTAACTGCTATTTTACATTTCATTGGTTTGAGTACTTCTGCTTGTTCTTTTCTGAATCATATTTATCAAACCAAACTCAGTGTGTTAAAATAGAAAATGAAATATCCAATAGCATAGTGGGTCACCAAGGGGTTCCACAAGGTAGTGTATTGGGACCATTTTTGTATACATTGTATACATCAAATTTTTATAATCATCTGACATATTGCAATTACCAGATGTTTGCTGATGACACACAAATTCACTGTGCATTCAAATTGGAAAATATGAGAGAAGCTAATATGAAAATGAATCGTGATTTAGAAATCCTCCCTAATCTTTCTAATGATCATCTTTTATCCATAAATTGTAATAAATCTTCTGCTGTATTATTTGGTAACGATACTCAGAAACATGACGCTTCAAGTGAAATGCAGATCATCTTAGGGGCTGATATGTTGACTTTCAGTGACACCTGCAAAAATTTAGGTTTACTCATAGATTCTAAATTACGTTTCAAAGCACATGTTACGGAAAAACTTCGAAAGGCCTACACGTCGTTAAAGTTGGTTTATCAACAGAAAATGTTTTTAAGTTTGGAAGTAAAAAAAATGCTGAAGGATACTATGATATTGTCCCATTTCAATCACTGCGACATTGCGTATGGTTCATGTATAGATTGTAGTGATATACGCCGAATCCATAAAGTCCAAAATTGTCTTCGAATGATGTATCACATTGGGAGGAGAGAAAGAATTTCACATAACCTGAAAGAGGCGGCATGGTTGAGTATGTATAACAGACGCAAATTACACCCTCTCACTTTTTACTATAAAATATTAAAATTAAAAAATCCCGAATATTTATATAGGAAAGTTATATATAGGACAGATGTGCATAACGTCAATCTTCGAAGAAAAAATATGATCCATATTCCTGCACACAATAAGGAAATTTATAAAAGGTCATTTACCTACCAGATATCTCTTCACGGCAATCTCCTGGATGTTCCCGAGTTTTCTTCATCAGTTCACACTTACAAAAAAAAATCCAAAACGTATTTATTGAAAGGCAATGAAATATGTATTTTTTTGAGTATTCCTGAATTATAACTGAGTTATATTTATATCCTGGTGTAACTGAAGTTGGAATGTTTATTTATTTTTGTTGTGATTTATGTTCAAAAATCCATTTATTCACCTCATTATGTAAAATACTGAAGAATATTTTATGTTATGGTAAATAATAAATCATTATTATTATTATTATTATTATTATTATTAAAGTGTGTTTTGAATACGTTTATATTATTCTATACTATTTCATTTCATTTTATACTAGTTTTTAAACAGTTTTCTAAACATTGGTCATTTTATCACATACAAAATGTGTTTTGCGTTCAACTGTCAATAACTATTGTTGTTGAACTACTGTAAATATTAGCCCGATCGTAAGCACTATTGTATAGTTCAGACTTATTTTAATAATTTTTCAACATTAGTCTTATAATAACTTATAACTTCTTATGATGAATTTCAACTTACCTTATATGTACTAGTTTTTTATTATTTACTGATATGGCTGTATCACGTACAAGGAACACCCCTTCGTCGATGGTCCTTCTGTGATGCCGTTGTTTATTTATCTTTTTTTATATTCAAGAATAATGTATATCTTCTTATTTATATTTGGTGAATAAACATTATTAAAAAAAAAAAACAGTTTCATCTCGTGAACGAAGCCCTAAGCGGAGAAGAAACATCCTATGTACTAAAACTCTTACAGAAATCAAAAGTGAAAATTATCGAGAAGAGATACATACGTATAAGAAAATAAAAACTTTCGAAATGAAATTTCGAAATATTCATCTCTCCCAACTACATACACAATAAATAGGCTCTGGTAGGTAGTAGGTGTAGGTAGTTTAGAGTGATGAATATTTCGAAATTTGAATTCGAAATATTTATTTTTTTATAAGTATTTATCTCTCATCGATAGTTTTCACTTTTGATTTATGTTTTTTTCCCGCTTGGAGCTTTGTACTCGAGATGGAGCTATTAATAGTTAACACTCTTTCTCTTGGACGACCAACACTCGTTCTCTGTATTTCACTGCAAGACAACAAATTGAAACCAGAGCTCAGAGCTCGGGATCCAACTAATTGTTTTGCAGGAAAGACACATAACAAATTTCGTTTGTCGGTCAATGTTGAAGCTTGGCTTTATAACGGACCATCTTGAGTAGACTGAATTATTTTTGATATTTGTGGATTTAGTCTGACGAGACTGATGAGACCTATGGCGGATAAAAACAAAGCTGTCTTGTATAATATCACGAATGCTTGTTTTAAGGTTCTGATTCCAACTAGTTACCTTGTAGTGAAAGCTGTAGTGAAAAACATAGGACGGTTTTTTGTCAATCGATGTCAAACCTCCACTTTGCAGTGGGAAGCTTTGTTTATCTTTAATATCCATGTACTGAGTCTTCTGTCGATTTTATAGATGACATCTTACGAAGATCTCATATACTGTTGGAATTATAATTGGTTGAACTCGCGGCCAAGGTTATGTTCGAAACAAGGCAATCTATCAAATGAATATTAGTTGTCAAATCTGATCAAGGACAGAGGACAATCTTGTTCGGTGGTCGATGTCGAAGCTTGGCTTGGACCGCCTTGGGTATCCTCGTTCATCTTCGATGTTGTGGACTGTCTTTTATCAATCTCATACATATTGTATTTATTGAGAGATACGTCATTGCCTCTGCTTAACATAATCTTAGTGAAAAAAGTGTAATTTCGTGAACTAATGAATATCAAATATAGTTTTTAGTGAAATTGTGAAATTCAATTTTGTCTATCGAAGAAAAGCCGAGTGAAATCTTCAAAATATGTAACAATGTGAAGCAGTGATGTTGACCAAAATGTATGGTCCATAAATAGGTTATTTCGGTGAAATTGAAAATTTGTATTCTATATAAATGAGGTAAATAGTTGAATGGATACCATATCTGACAAAGTTGATGATAACATTCTAATCTGTGATAAAAAATTAAAAATGCTCACTTAGTACAAAATAAGTATTAAAGTTGTGAAATAATTACCTTCTTCTATTCGACTCCAAGCATCGTCCTGGTTTTCTTTGGCATATTTTAAAATAACGTCCACCAATGAAATCATTCTCCACGGCAACTGAAATTTGTCCTTTATTCGCTGGCATATATTGAGGAGGATTTCCGCGGCTTGACCTGAGAAAAATGAAAATGATGTTTTATTGTTATAAACTATGAGGATCGTAACCACATTCACAATTGAGTATCTGCTTCCTTTGCATTTTATCAAATTCAGCTTCGGTCTCCAGTCGCAAATGATAATCAATCAAGTGGTAAAAGTTTTGCAACAACGAAAATCAAATCCCTTGGGCAATACAAACTTACTGAATCTATAACAATTATTATCCAAATTCAGTAATGATCAATATACACTACAATTGCAGTTGATAGTAGTATTTTCTCATGTTGGTTGATTTTAGATATTTTCGAACGATTTTAACACAATTTGAATAACTTCATGTAAATTTATGAATAATGTTTAATATACTTTAATGAATTTCATCTCAAGGCTTCAGAATAGTACTCATCTATTTATCTTTTGATTTCAATGGAATTATTCTCTAGCAGCTTACTACATTAACCTTTCTCGATTTCATATCATTTCTAGAAACATGTGGATTCGGTTTCCGATGACATTCCAAGATAGCTCCCCAAACTTCTGCTGTATACCGCAGTTGTCGGTTGATTGTTCAAACCACCAACACTGACATAAAAAACTTGGCAAGTTGACTTGAGTGTCACACCAATATATCTCGCTTACAATAGAAATTTCAGATGAATCCCTAGCAAGAATCGTGGAAAGCTGCGCTGAAGTGAAGAAAGATCTATCAACACCTTTCAATATGAGAAGAATGGGAGAAAAATTTGTTATAGGAAAATTCAATAGCAAGATTACTAATGTATCTCAGTGGATGACTATCTTTGAAGTGGAATGTACACGTATTGGAATGGAAGAAGATGTCAAAACAATTGAAATTTTTAGGCTATTTATAGAAGATTCTTGTTTAGACTGGTATAGTTCCATGCTTATAAAGCATACAATAGATTCAGGATGGGCAATGTGGAAAAAAACTTTTGTGAAACATATGCTGATAAGAGTTTGTCACCGATCAGGAATATAATGTTATTTTAATACAGAGAGGGCTCATTACTGGAATATGCATCAAGGAAAGGAAGACTTCTATTAGAAATAAATAAGTCCATAGATAAACTAACTCTAATTGATCTGATTGCCACCGGATTACCGAATTTTATTGCAGATAAGAATGACAGGAATAGTTTAAAAGAAACTGAAGTCTTTTTTAAAAATATGTGAAGTTCAGAGCACATGATTAACAAAAAATCATTTGATGAAAAGATAGAGGCTTCTGAAAGTAAAATTAAAGAGAAAAATGTAAAACCCTTGGTTAGTCCGTGTAAAATTTGTGAAAAAGGGAATGAAGGTATATGCTATCACCCTGAATCCCAATGTTGGTTCAAACTTAAAAATAATTATAGGCCAAAAAAAGATCAAATGAGGAGTGTTAACAATTCTGAACTAGAGACAGAACTAAATGATATTGACTCAAAAAACTAATAATGCCGCCATTAATAAAAATTCAATTACTAATAAATGACACTTTAGAAATATCAGGAATCTATGATCCAGGATCTAATGTGTCCTTAATAAATTCAAGGTTATTATATTATAAAAAATACATTCTTGTAATGAAAATGCAGGTTTAAAAACAGATAATTGCTTGAAAAAATCAAAAGGAATGGCAACTTGGAAAATTAAATTTTTTGAAATTGAAAAATATGTTAATATTTTTTTTATAGATGAAGATAACTTCGACTATAATTTTCTAGTTGGGTTAGACTGTATTCAGAAATTTCATTCAACTCAAAATGAGAATTTGAATATCACTCAAAATATCCTTGGCAATAATAACAAAGACTTTTTATGTTTTTTCATCACTTTTATTTGTAACTAAAGTTACTGCAGTTTCATCCCATAAGGACATTTTCAAACTTACAGGATGAAACTGCAGTAACTTTAGTTACAAATAAAAGTGGTGAAAAACAGAAAATTTTCATTTCTCATTTTTCATGATATTCTCTTACCACGTAGTAACGGGTATATCCATCAATTCAATAATGAAGACTACACAAAATATAAAAAAAAACACCTACAAAAACTAAAGAATTTCTGGCAGTTCAGGTAGTGACATAGGAAATAAACAAGGTATATATTATAAAAAAAGATATGGATATTACAAAGAAAAATAAAAAGAAATTATCAATAATGAGTATAAAATGAACTTTACTGAAAATATAGTAGTCGATAATTTTGATATTTCAGTAAATCATTCAGTCATCAGAAAAAATCTGATATTGATCAAATGATATGCCAATATGATTAAGTTTTCGCTAAAGACAAATATGATATAGGTACCTACTGTAAGAGGTTATGAAGCTTATTTTGATTTGTTGACAAATAAATACTGTAGTAAAAGACGGTATAGGTGCTCTATTGAGGATATGAAAGAAATATGACATCAAATATCAAAATTATTGGAATTTTGCCGCTTCGGTAACATTAGCATTTAAAAAGAAGGAAGGAGATCAAGGCTTCGTATAGATTTTCGCGAATTAAATAAAATTGTAGTCCCCCAATCACAACCTTTTCAGATAATCGAGGAGGTGAAAACTCCCTCTAAGAATATAATAAGAATGAAACTCCCGTGTGTGAGGGGCCCTCTGAAACAAATAACATATCCATTAGATATTTGGAGAAATTTTTTTGACAATGATATGATAAACATTATAGTTACTAATACCAATTTTTATTTAGAGAGCGTATCATATAAATATAACCCAGCAACATATACAAGACCTACCATCAGAGAAGAGATAGAGGCACTTTTAGGACTGCTCTTATTCAATGGAGTGAAGAAGAATAATAATTTGAACACAAAAGACTTATTCAAAACTGATGGTACCTCTGCTGAAGTATATCGATTGACTATGTCACTCCAACGATTTCGTATTCTTTTGCGCTATATCAGATGTGATGATATTAGAAACAAGGGCAGAGAGACAAGCTCTTGACAAATTAGCCCCAATAAGGAGTTTCATCAACTAATTTATTGATAACTGTAAACGAAATTATAATCTGTCACAAGAAGTTACAATTGATGAAAAACTTAAGGCTTTTCGAGGACGCTGTTCTTTTCGGCAGTACACGCCAAATAAACCCAATAAATATGGGAATAAAATTTTTGCACTTTGCGATTCAAAAACATTTTATGCCTCTAATTTAGAAGTATGTGTTGGTACTCAACCAGATGGTCCATTTGCTCAAAATACATCAACACTTTCTTTAGTCGATAGGTTGTGTGAACCAATTCACGG
>WOGR01003258.1:0-16130 GCA_015342045.1 Leptinotarsa lineolata
ACGCCCTTGGATCTCATGAGGATTGGTTTCGTCTCAAATTCGAAAGTTTTATTTGTTCACGTACCCATTCATCCAGAAATGAGCATCATCGCTGAAGATGACTTTACGATAAAACTAAGGTCAGTTGCCAACTGCCCTGGAGCCCATTCAGCGAACATACGCTATGGTCGCTCACCTTCAGTTCCTGGGTCAGTTGAATTTTGTACGTGTGCAGGCTCAAATCACAACGCAAAATTCGCGCGAAATTGTGGTCTGCGAAAGACCGAATCCTTGTGAGCGACGCGAAATCGACTGCCTTGGATTCTCCTGCACACTCTAACAGACAGCAGCGATGTTTTCGACAGATCTTGCATTTTATCGACGTACTGGTGTTGGTTGACCGTTTACCGAACCAGTAGACTCAAATTTATACACCACATTGCGAAGAGTCCTCTCAGTAGGACGATTATGTCGACCGCAAAATGTGCGAAGCGCACGGTACGTTGCCCGAATAGAACACCCATTTTGATAAAGCAATTTTTTCAGTTGCACGTGTTGTTGAATGCTATATCCGTATATGGTATTTCGGCAAGACAGACTGAATGAATAACAACTAATTTGACTGATGTAGTTTCAACAAGATAGCCGTTATCAAATGTTAGAGTTCCTGTTGGAAGGCCCTCCGTTTATTTCCATTTGTATCGATTCAAAAGTTTTTTATAGTGAGCTACTTCTCTGCAGTGTGAGTCTACGCTATGGTATTTCTAATAAATTCCATGTCTGCTATCGTCAATGTAGTTGATACTGAAAATATTCATGATATTTATCTACAATTTCATATGTTCCAATTGATTTGAAATATATAAATAGCGTAATGTTAATATAGACAAATGTATAACGATTAGTTTTGCATAGAAGTCTCATAATTTTTGAAACAATTTTTCTGACACCCATTTCTCTTGAACTCAAAAGTAAGTTTCCATTGGCTATATTCAGTAACTTACTGATGAATTAGACTACAGAATAGTTGAGATCGAATCTCTGGCGTAGAATAAATTCAAAACAAACATCAAAACTACTCAAACACCAAAACTAAAACACTCTCCTCTGATGACGCCAACTTGTGTTGTGTTAGAGTTCTGGTGTTTGATAACAGTGTTTCTCTGGACATTGAAGCACTGTGAAAGATATTTATAGGTTTTCACTCCATGAAAGGCGTTTAATTTAAAATAATGGTGTAGTATTAACAAAAATATCTGAATGAAGTCAGTTATATTTATTTGCCTTTCACGGAAAACAAAACAATATATCAATCATTCTTCCCATTAATCATCGAGAAATTTGAATAAAATTGTCCTTCTCATTCCCATTTTTTTATCTACATTTTCGACAACATTGACTACATACTGATCTCTTTTTCAGCTGGTGTGTCAGTCACTTCTGTAACAGAACCTCCAACAATTGTATTTAAAGCCGATCATCCATTTCTGTACTACATTAGGGAGAATGAGTCGGGGTTGATTCTTTTCGTTGGAAAATTCACCAACTGAATCAGTTGTTACCAATATTGACGAAATACAAATGTGCAACAAATACCAAAATATTTGAAAGTAATTTCCATTCATTCTATTTTGATCCCTTTTCAAACTGTTCACTGTCACAAAACAGAATCATTTAATTATTTTATATGATAATACTTACAATACTTAAAATTTGTAAAATATATTCGTATAAATAAAAAAAATCTGTACATGATACTTTTATATGCTTTCGAACATTTTGAATATTTTCAATATTATCTATTGATAACATATTCAAAATTGTTTCAAAAATTTTATTTTTCAAACAGCTTGTAAGGAAATAGTTGATTCATCCCAAAACTTCCCTTAATGAATTTTACATAATCGCCATGAGAGTTAGATACTTAGAATGAAATTAGGAAGTTTCAAGAATATTTGAATGTTGACGAATGTGTTTATTCAGTCAACTGTGCGAGAAAAAGTATTTTTCGAAATATCAAATGAAGAACACTCAATCGATTGTATTTCCTAAAGAACTGCATGCATATACAATCTGGATATACCAGAAAACGTAAAAGTAGTAATTAACATCGGAAAAGGAAGGTTTTGGGATTCCACTTCTCCATTTCTATACAAATAAATGTGGGAATCCTCCAAAGGAAGGAAGAATACCTAATTTCTTCCCCAAAAAATTCACCTCTTCTAAAAATATACCCTTTTCAATTTAATTAACAGTGTTATTAAATACACATAAATTAGAATTATCACAAATGTTCTCTACACAACCAGTTATCAATATAATAGATAGATTAGTTCATTTTGGTCATAAGATCAGAAAAGTTTAAGTTTCCCACATTAATAATTTTCAAGGTCACATCATATGTTTTGCCGATGATACCTCATTGATTTTCAAAGGCAACAACTGGAATGCAACTATTTACACAGCTGATCAATATTTGTGGAAAATTGGATTATGGCTAAATAACAACAGAGTAGGTATGAATACACAAAAAACAAAATGTATCACATTTTCTCTTAGATCTAACGACCGACCCAACACAAAAACAATTAAAATTCATAAACCTGATTGCCCAAGTATGCAGTGTCAAATCCAAGAAATGATAATAATAATAATATTACTTCATTCACATTCAGTCAAACATGATAAAGATGGCACAATTACATGAATACAGGT
This sequence comes from Leptinotarsa lineolata, assembly GCA_015342045.1. NCBI lineage: Eukaryota > Metazoa > Arthropoda > Insecta > Coleoptera > Chrysomelidae > Leptinotarsa > Leptinotarsa lineolata. The sequence goes on from WOGR01003258.1 coordinate 2,695, forward strand.
GCATACAGTAAAAAATGGAGGGTAATAGAGTATAATATAATAATAATATAACTTCATTCACTTAATAGATACCAATAATAATAATAATAGATAGCTGTACGAAATATGAATACGTTTTGAAATAATTAGTGAATGAATAAAACAGTAAACTGATAAGGGCCCAAGTACTTGTTTCGTTATAACAATACATACACATGAAATTAATTTTAAATAGATCTATAAAAGTTATAATGAATTTCCAAAATAGTTGTATAATAAAATAGAATAACAGGTAGGTATATAATAAATCATGATAGAATTTCAATACACTAATATAATAAAGAAAAAAAACAATGAGAAAGGAGAATTATATCTGCGGAGTATGTATTAAACTCAGTCGTGAAAGTTGTGTCAAGTTCAGGTAAGTGTCTGAAGTCCTATTCCTAACAAAGACATCGTCGATTAAATACTTGAGAATTTTTCTCGACCAGCACATGAGGTGGAATGAACAAGTTATTCACTTGGTCAAAAAGGTACTATTGCTAATGAATAAATTTTACAATCTGAGGGACATCATATCCAAAAATAATTCAATAACTCTGTATTTCAGTTTGGCTGAATCTGTTACTGCATTACTGCATGGGTTAGAGCCTTTAATAATATTCCTTATCCTCTAATAGTTGTTCAAAATTATATACGAAAAAGAAAAACGATTTTCACCCACGTTACTCTACAACAATACACCAATAATGGATATAAATCCCTTATATATTTACAGAATCATCATCTGGGTCTATTCAAACATCGATAAATTCAAATAAATAGAAAATGATTTAACAAGGTCAATTATAGTAACAACATTGTTGATTCCACCTTTCCGTAAATATATTCCCAAAGAAGTATTTTTTATTATGGCCCAAAATTTTTCAACCTATTTCCTGAAAACCTGAACACTATAAATAATAATAATAATAATATTAATTTTCCAAACAATTTACAAAGTGTATTAGAACAATAGATAGAAATAGAATAGAAAATATACATGATAAATCACTGAAGCTTGGAGCTTGTGTGTGATAATACCTTAGTAATAATAAAATGGAATAGAAAAGAACTTTATTGCGCCCATAAAAAATACAAATATTTTAGACAAGTCACATATTACATTGCACAGTTACATGAAAAATCTGTAAATGTAAAAATAAAATTAAATGTAGAGTATGAAATGCAATTTAAAAATTCTCAACCTATAAAGTCTATTCCGAGATAAATGTTGGAGAGACAACAGCAGTAGTGTTTTGTGATCTAACAGAGGCATTTGACTGTGTTTATCACAAAATACTTCTAAAAAAACTTCAACTGTATGGATGCCGAGGTTTGACTCTCACATGGTTCGATTCATATCTCTCAGGACGTTATCAGATGGTTGAAACAGCTGAACTTCCGAATGGGAGGGAATCTCATAGGGAGTTCTCCAAAGATCTATGCTTGGCCCCATTCTTTTCCTATGTCAACGACCCCACTAAAGTCAAGATATCTGGTAAATTCACTCTCTTTGCAGATGATACCACTATACTATGAAAAGGCAAAGACACCGAAGAATTACATGATATAATATCTACAGACTTGAAGAGTGGTGCGATACAAACAAATTATCATTCAACACAGAAAAAACCCACCCATTATTATTCAGATGCTCGATTAATGAACCTGTGTTTGACAAATATGTATAATAGGAAATAAAGATTGTACTAAATTTCTAGGTGTGCTCATAGACAAAATCTTAAATTTGATGACCATGTAAAACAACTTAAAAGCAAGATCTCTTCTGGTTGCTATGCAGTGAGGGTAATTTCTAATGAAATAGGACCAGCTACTGCCAAAATGGCATATTACGCTCTTTTAGATTCTCACCTATGTTATGGAATACCTTTTTGGGGAATGTGTAACTCAACACTTCTCAATGAATTGCTTTTTTAACAAAAAAGGGTCATTAAGTTCATATATAAAATCAGACCCCGTGAGTCATGTAGGGAAATTTTCGCAAGTAACAAAATACTCACGGTCATAACATTATTGATACTGGAGTCGGTCTGCCTGGTAAATAAACATAAATCAAAATTTGCCTCAACTTCTAATCATTATGCTACCCGCAAAAATAGGCACATACTGAAACTCCCATTACCCACTAAAAATCTCACCAGAGACTCTATTTTCTATATTGCTGGCAATATATTTAATCACTCACCTATTGATATTGGGACGGCAAACTTGTCAGATCAGAAGTCAGATCAGAAAAACTGTAAAAAAATTCTTTCTGAGAGACCCTACTACTCATTGCAGGAATTCTTCCATTCATTGCATTAACTGTGCATAAAACCATGTTTTATATTTCAGGTAATCTAGTATTCTGTTTCTGTCTATACTATTGAATTATTCAATTTTCCAGACTGTCCCACTAGTTGACGTACCACTCAATTCATTTTTTACTAGATATGTCTATTTATTTATTCTTTTCAGATTTTTTCATTTAGCCTTCAATTCTCAATGTGTAGGTTGCAATGGAGTATAGTTATATTTCAGATAACCATTTCGAAACTGATGTATAATGTACGAGTAAATACATAAAGTAAGGAGTGGTGACGTACATGACATTGTGTTGAATTTCTCTTTCTTTTTTTTTCATTAAATTTTTTTTTATGATATTGATATAACGCTGTTCATTCAAAATTTTCATCACATCGTGTATGTACTTTCTGAGACGTCAATATGATTCAGGTTATGCTATGTTCATACAACCCGGAAAGTAATAGCTATCGCCTAAAAAAAACGTCAATGTAATGAAAACTATACAAAGACGAGGACCTGGGTAATATAATTAACTCACCTATAAACGTAATCATGGACTTAGTAGGAAGTTGTGTAAGAAACTGCTATTTCCAACTGAAGGTCGAATTATTTACGCAAGATGATGGTCTGCCAATGGGATCGCCGCTTTCACCAGTTGCAACTAACACATATATGAAGTGGTTTGAAACTCTGGCAATTGAAAAAGCGCACATGGAGCCCTGAATCTTGTTGAGATACGTGTACGACACCTTCATAGTATGGAAGGATGGAAATGCAGAATTAGGCACCTTAATGAAGCACATCAACAGCGTAAAATCTTCCTTCACCTTCACAATGAAGAAGGAAGTCCACAACGAATTGCCATTCTTAGACGTATCGGTAAAGAGTATAGACATTAAGTGTGAAACGACTGTATACCGAAAACCCACTCACACGAGACAGTATCTGAATCACAAATTCAACCACCATCAATATACCAGAAGAGGAAACATCGAAATACTAATGGATCATACTTCGGGCTCTGTAATACAAAGGAAGGTTTCGAGAAAGAATTAGGCATCATCAAAAAAGATCTTCAACGAAATGGTTACTCCAAAGTGATGGTGGACAGATTTTGGCTAGAAGGCAGCTAGATCCTCACAGGAAAAAGAAGCCGTTACAACCAGTGTTTGTCCTTCCTCACGTCAAATGATTGACGAAAAGGATAAGAAGAATTGGGTCCAAGTACAACATCAGATCCAGAAATGCCATCCGTAGCAGCCTCACGAAAACCAAGCAATCAAATGCAAACTATAAGTGGTCAAAACTCATTAATACAACAAACTGTATTATTGTATCAATGAGTTTTAATATGGAACTTCATCAAATATCGTTCAGTTCTATTCAATCATAGTCATCTCTCTGAGGAATGATTCACTCGAAGACGGTTGTGGATACTAACAATCGAAACGTCGTGAAGACACTTGGTTTGAAATCTTTTTTAATTTTGTAATATCATTTTTATTTGTTCAATTTTATTATTTTTTGCTCATTTTTATGTTATTGTGATTTCATTTCACGTTTTATTGCCAAATATAATTGATATTTTTAGCTATTCATTTCAATTTCATTTTTTCTTTCAAAGATTTCAAAGCAGATTAGAATCATATTAGACAATGGGAGTCTGAACTAGAAAAATTCGTCTTTAAGATGATTTCTATCATTATCTTTCACATATAAAGATAAAATATGATTACATGGAAAATATGATACAATTTAAAGTATTTCGTCATTCATATGATATTGATGATTCAAAATTTGAACATAACATTAGGACATCAATTGATAAATCCAAATATTGTCATGGTGAACAAAACTGAAAATGTTTGGATAGTACCTAATCAGTTCTGATTCAGCCAACTCTGTAATCCAGGTAGATTATATGCGTTTTACTGAGCTTATCAACAATAAGTTTCTGGTAATAAATATGTTGATTTTACAAAACAACTTATCTGTTCAAAGGAAAATATTTGAAAACAGAAAAACACAATAAACGCGTTTCGACATAATTACCCTAATAGTAAAGTAGCTGTTACTATAAAATAGATATATCATATATTCTCAGATGCGAATGACATTGACATTGCCGGTCTTACAAGAAATTGATATAATGATCTGGATTTTTCTGTTTGCCTGTTTATTCACATCCAAATCAAGCTCATTAACAATACTATCGGCTCTGCAAGAATTCTCTCTGGGAAATCATCAGTTCACCGGTGACATTTACAAGGTAAGGTATTTTTACCATTTGCACAAGAGCTGGAAAAAGAACTTCACTGCACGAAACTCAGTACTTTGTCCATAGAAAGTAAGTGGGAAAGGGATTCATTCATTTTTCTTCACTATTTTCTAAAATATCAGTAGTCTATCTCAAAACAATGGAATTTATTGAGAAATATAATTATTGAAGAATGGAGAAATCACGGTAACTTACGAAAATTCAGTTATAAATTTCATGTTCATCAATATTTATTTGTCTTCAATTCACCAGTTGTGCTCAGACTTTGTTTCTGTTAAGTCTTAGTGTGTTCAATCAAATAGTTTAGAGGTATCATTTCATCCAATTATTACACAATCTCACATTAACTCCCTGAGTGAATGCGGGTACCCCCGTTGATAACTGATAATGATGATCTTCGATAAAATTCATCGAAACAAAGTTTCAATTTTGATCGGGAACTTCCCAGGTCACTGTGAAAAATTCCAAAACATTGAACATAAAAAAAGATAAGTAGAAAGTCAAAACTTCTCCCAAAAATGAATATGACATTTTTGAATTTGCTATACTTTTTCATTCTGCACCATTTTCAAACAAATGGCACGCAATACCAGTAACGTTGAGAAATGCAGAGTTTTTGAAATAACGATATTGATTCAATGATTCAACGAGAGCTAAATCATTCCGATATCCACTTTCAGGACTTTTTTCATTGTAGGTGTTGATAAAAACCACTGACAACCTAATAGTTAGTCCTCTCTCGGCTGAAATTATATTGGCATTGACATCAGAAGGCGCAAAGGGATTAACTAAACAAGAAATGGTCAGAGTTTTATACCTTCCTACAGAAAAAACAACAGAAGCCGCTGTTAGTGAACTACGACTGAATATTTCTTCGGAATCACTCACATTATTATCAGCAAACAGAATTTTCATTGGAGAACACTTCAAAATCGAAACATCTTTCGAAAATTTAGCAGTAAACGTCTACAAATCAGATGTTATAAAAGTCGATTTTGCTAATAGTCAATATGCTACAAACTTCATAAATAATTGGATTGCAGAGTCTACCAATAACCGAATACAAAATTTGATCGATCCTAATTCAATTTCATCGAGCACTAGAATAGTACTGGTGAATACACTCTACCTCAGTTCCTATTGGACCCATCCTTTCAATCCGAAAAACACACATAAAGAAACATTCCATATTACATCCAGATCTAGTAAAACAGTATATATGATGCATTCGGGCTCCTCTGGAACACATTGCAAATTTTTGCACTCAGTACTGCTCAGAGCAAAATTTTTGGAAATGAGTTATCGCGATAGCAACATCACAATGACATTCATTTTACCAGATGCAACAGATGGCTTAGCAGACATTGAGAAGAACCCGAAAGATTATCTGAGGCCACAGGAGTTGATTTCGGAAGTTGTGGATATTGCGCTACCCAAATTCACAATCACGACAAGTATTGATTTCAAAAAGATACTGATTGAGGTAATTATAGCGTCTGAATGATTTTATTCGTTCGAGTATAATATTCATGAACAATGCGTTTTCAAATTTAAATTTTGATTAGAAATCTACTTGAAACATGTAAAATATTTTTAATTCAAGTAATCTCTGCTGATAGTCACTTATCAGTATTTGATACTGGAAAAGCCTATGTAATGAACTTGAAAGTTGTTTGATTTTAATGACAGTTTTTTCCGCAAAGGATCATGAGACTGCTGATCTACATGGGCTGCCAAGTCTCAGGTCTAACACAGAGATGGCGCTAGTCTCATTGCATTCACCGCTTTTTCAGCTAGTACTAACTTTTAAAAAAAGCTGTTGAATTTTTATGATATGCTAGTCATGAGTTTGTGAGTTATTGTGCTAAGAGTGACACCACTACTTTTGTTATTTTCAAAAGAATAGACCAAAAACAATTTCGTGTTTCGAAAAAAATACCGTTCAAGCGAAACAATGGCTCGAAAAGTGTTATAAGGACTCCGCTCTATCAGAAACAACAAATAACCATTGGTTTGCTGACTTCAAACGGGGTCGTAGAGACACCGATGATGCAGAACGCAGTGGACGTCCAAATGAAGCAGTAACACCAGAAAACATAAAAAAATTCACAAAATCGTTTTGAATGATCGAAAAGTGAAGTTGCTTGAGTTAGCTGACAGATATCAAAAGAACATATTGGCTTTATATTGCCTGAGCATTTGACTATGAGAAAGCTCTGTTCAAAGTGAGTGCGGCGCGAGCTCGCAATCGACAAAAACAACAACGAAATGATGATTCTGAGCAGTTTTTGGCCATGCTCAAACATGACGAACCGAAATTTTTGCAAATCATGGATCCATAACTTCACTCCGGAATCAAAACGATCGTCATCTGAATGGGGAGCAAGTGGTGAACCTCGTCCGAAGCTCCCGAAAGCACAACAAACGGCTGGGATGTGCGTGGTGTAATATTCATCTTCTATCTCGAGAAGGGAAATACCATCAACAGTGAATATTATACGGAGGTTGCCTTTTATATTTCTGGATTAGAGAACAAAAACAAATATCAATCATCAAAAATCACTTTATTGTTTCGGTCATTTGGTGCCGAGTCAAGACTGTACGGTGGATGACTCATCAAATCGATGTTTTGGGTGCTCAAAAATGCAGTTGTTTTGCGTTGTTTTAGTGGTACGTTTGCGACATGTCCAGTTTTTTCGAAAAAACAGGCGACCATTTGCTTGGAAGTGCTTCGTGCGCGAACAACTTTTTTGGATTTGGCTCATCTTGAAACACCCTTACAGTAGTCGACTGCTGTTTACTTTCGGGCTCATACGCGTAAATTCACGATTCATCACCTATCACGATGTCATAGATGTGTTTCGAAGCACCGCGATCGTATTTTTTGAGCGATTGACAAATTGTGTGGGATCCACCGCGTACAATTTTTTTTACAGTCAAATATTTATGCAATATTGAATGTATGCTGGACCCACTAATGCAGCGATACTCAACCGCGGGCCGCATGCGGCCCACCAGCCTTTTCTATGCGGCCCTTTAGCGGCTCTAGCCTTTTCTTCAGCCTGAAGGCTAATACAATATTTTTAGATTATTCAACAATTATTTTCTGATAACGACACAAAAATGTGTTGGGGTTTTTGACCCAAATCGAATACTGTGGTCGAACACTGGAAAGCCTAGTGTTCGAATACTCGCGAACGGTGTTGGCAAGACTGAATGCTGGATTTTCGGTTTCATCAACACGTGGAAGAAAAATCATGATTCTTCTCTCTCTTTAGTTCAAGTCTCCAAGCGAGTAACATCTCAATTTCGACACAAGACCAACACAAAACGACATGAAACAAACGTTTTGTGTTGGTCTTGTCTCAAAATTGTTGCAATGTTTTTTATTCTCTTTTAAATGTATTCAATATGTCTGATGGTTTCAAAAAATAGTAATAACAACACGGAAAAACTACTTTTCTAGCCCTGAGGAAGAATTCAATCAAATTCGAAACGTCGGCAAAAACAATTGTTTTTTCTAAGAAGAAATTGATCCTGTTACCCAACCAACTTTTTTTTCAGAAAAAAAATTGTTTCATCAAGACAACGCACCGTGTCACAAGTCAATCGAAACAATGGCAAAACTACATGAATTGAATCTTCGACGACCACCGCTGAAAGGAATAAAGCGCTCACGAAACAATTTTTTTTCATAATCATTAAATCACACGAAAGAAAAAGTATTTTCGAAGCAACTAATTTTATATGAACATTGAATTATTAAAAAAAGCACTTTTACCTATTCAATTTGTACTCAAAATATAAGGTGAAATGGGTAAAATTCCACTTACATGGAATACTGTCATGTTTAATGACGGAATGTCTCATTCCGATGTTTCAGAATAAGACACTTCCCTCTTCAGCACCAATCTAAATAACATTACAAGATGAAGCACACGATTCGTTCATGAATTGAAGCACTGATGGATTGAGTGCTTCCTCTTGTAATATTATCCAGCTTGGTGTTTGAGAGGCAATAAGGCAAGTCTTATTTCGAAACATCAGATATCCACTATTTAGGATGATAGTGTTCCATGTGAATTTCACCTCTTTCATATACTATATTGTGTAGCAGTCCTGTGAATGATATGTGATTTGATTCGATAATGAATATTTGGAGTTAGAACTGAATAGGAAGAAGTTTTTTTTGTATTATTCAATTTTTATTTGAAAGTAGTTGTTTCGAGAGGGATTTTTTGCAGTTTGTATCAGAAAGTTACTTATTAACATATTTGAGAAAAGAAAATGTTCAACTACTTTCTTTCTTCCTTCCTTTCTTTCTTTGAAATATTCCCACATGTTTTTGTATCAAGATGTTAGAAAGTCAAATTCCTTCTTCCGCAAAAATATTTGCTACCTTCCTATTGTCAGATTAATTATACCCAAAGTTTTCAATTTTCAGTTGGGAGTTCGTGACCTTTTCGAAAGTACAGCAAACCTGTCCGGCATCTCCAAAGGGGAAAAATTGCGTGTTGACACCATAGTTCAGAAAGCTTACATAAATGTAACTGAAAGTGGTACAGAAGCAGCAGCCGCCACTGCAGGTGAGTCATCATTTTCCGTGGAAGTGCACAAGCAGTGCAACTAATTTTCAAAATGCCCTGCAAGCGGTGCCTGTGTGAAAGCAGCAATTAATGTAAGAGTTGAAAGCCTATGCAAAGAATTCATTTGGAAAAATGGTGTCTTAGCTTTTATTCCACAAGGAAACCTTTTTCGAAATGATAGAGTTCTTGAAAAGTGTAGTTCGAGGTATGTTGAGTTGAACATCGAAGCTTTGGTAACTGCATTATGCCAAGTACATCTGACATATATCTCTCTAGGTGGAATCATGCGGAATGAAGCAATTGAACACTTCTCGAGGAATTTAAAAAAAAAAAAGACTATTTTCCAATACTCATTCGATATTTCAGGTTATCAAAGTTGCCTGTGATGTTTAGGAATTTCAGAAAGTTCCTTCAATGAGTAGATATATAAGTATTTAATTTTATACCCAGATAATTCTAAAAAATAATATTATTATTATTATTTTACAGACATCAAAATGTCTAGTTTGGCTACATTTGAATTCTCACACATAATCGATGCTCTTGGGTTTTCGTGGCAATAAATTCTATTTAGTTGCAAACAGATTTTTATGGATCTCAAGATATGAAATCGATTATGTACATTGGCATCTGATATTCAAAAAATAATCTAGTATGCTGTCATCGATAAAGCAAAACTTATTTGTGGTTTTTCCAATGAATCATACCTTTGTACAATAGAATAAGGGTTGGGAACAATTTGGAGTTAGTAACAAATTTGTTCCAACAAGCAGTAATATCGATGTTTCAACAGAAAACTATTATGACAAACATGAGTGAAGACCTCGAACATGAAATGCACCAGCCCGAGATCTTTCGATGTCTGCTTTCGGCAAATATATTGATGATCGCTAAATATGTTGAAATATTTAAGCTGGTCAATAGTTAATTGGAAGATTTTTGTATAAAAGCTATTTTCCGGGTTTTCTGGCCGTGGTCTGCAGGTTTTTATACCTGAGGTTTCGTCTACTGTTATGATAGACATTTTGAAAGGCGATATGGCAACGGTCGCAACACCAGCGCTGGTGCTTGGGTTCTTGTTACTGGTGATTGGCAGTTATCTCCGGCCGTGAAAGTTTACATCCTTAGATGGAAGATTTTTTTTATTTTTTTGGGTACACACTGAACTCGAACAATCTTCTAAAAAAAAACTTTTCAGATAAAAAATATTGAAGAGTATACAAACAGTGATACAAGATCGCTGGGGCATTTCTTAAGCACAATCATTGGTGGGATATTTGAGAATAAACTGTATGCAAATTACCCAGAAAGAAAATTTACTTCATCTACTGCTGTCGTTACTGTTGAACCATTCCTCGTGTTATTGATGGAATTGTGGAATTGTAGAAATTATAACCAACTACTTTATCCACTGACCAGAAAGATTTAGAAGCGTCGGGACTGTTGAACAGTTTTCTGCTTGATCAATGTCTTCCAGGCAAAAAACTATGATAGACAGCCAGACTGCTGTCATCATAATGATGAACCCAAGAGTGCCATTGGGACTTGCAAAGAATGCTTTGAAAAACAGTAGAAACTGGTTGAAAAAGGTTGACTCTATACTGGATGCCAGGATAATAAGGAATCAAAGGAAACGGAAAAGCTAATGAATATTCAGGATAAGGATCATAAATCCTATGGGCCCTAAATCAGGTGTTAGAATACCAAAATCTGTAGTACGAGACCAGATTAGGAAATAGATTGATAAGAAAAACGAAGAATACTAGAGAAATATACCTGGTGATCGGTTCATATTAATTACAGATCTACTCACTGAATAGTGTCTATTCACAAGATACCTCAATGAAAATAGGGCTGTATAACAAAAAAGACAGGAAGAAAGCATTTTTGTTCAAAATAACCTCTCTACAGAAATGTGATCATGCAAAGAAGTTACTGAAAGAAAAGCTCTTCCAAAACAACTACTTTCACATAATCATTGAATTATATGAAAGAAAAAGTACTTCTCCTATTCAGTTTGTACTCCAAACTGTTGTTATGGAATGAAATCAGATACCATTTATGAGAACACTACCCAATATAATTAATGAAAGTGTCACTAACATGGAACACCATCATTCTCAATGGCATACATCGAAGTTTCCCACACTTTGTGTCCCAGACGTTGTGTCTAGCAAAATTTATTAACTGATAATAATTGCTGCACCAGTTTTTTCTTACCAGTTCAATATCACAACTTCATTTGAAAGTTTTTTTTAATTACGACTAATTATCTACCTGACAGCACTTCATTTCAATAATCCATCTATTTTGAATGAGGCAGAATGATTGAGAAGTAATTTTTTCGAAGAAAGGTTGGAGATTTGTCTCTCTTTCAATGATACTTTCACGGGAAGTGTTCAAGTGACTTGGCACATTTAATTCCACCAAGAGTGGTACATATTAGAAATACGCGACGGACTGTTTATGGAGCACAATATTCAGTTATATTCAATTTGAAAATTCAATTATGTTTCGAGAATAATCAATTTGTGTGTGTATAATATTTTGAATATCATTTTATTTTTCAGTTATTGCAGGACTAACAGCAGTGTTCAATCCACCACGGCTAAAATTTACTTTTAAAGCAGATCACCCATTCATGTACTACATCAGAGAAACTGATTCTGGAGTCATTTTATTCGCAGGAAGATTTATTAATTGATAAATGTAAAAAATAAAAGTATGTCACATCTTCCAAAATAATGAATCGAAAGCTTCAAAACAATGAATCAAAATCTTTTTCAAATAAAAAAATCACAAGAAAATAGTTATTTAGTTTGAGGGCGGTACTAAGGAAAACAAGAAATAGATTAGATATTTGCTGATACATGAATAAAAATAATCATCATACTTGAAGTATTCACTAGAATAATCAATTAATTTTCTGACAGATTTATCGATTCTGAGTTCAACTTCCATTTCCAATTTCTTTGGGAACAATATTTTTCACGAGTCATTATGAATCGCTGAATTTCACATCAACGTAAAATAAAACTACAACAAATAAAGGAAGCAACTGATATTTTAGTCTTGTAACTACTCACCATTATTTCACTCACTCCGCGGTCCACTGAGAGTCTTGGGTTTCAATTATATAAAAACAAGATTTTCAGTGTAGGGTTCACTTCGTATAAAAAATGAAAGTTTCAGATTATGATGACTTTCATGAACTGGCAATTAACTCTTTGAACTTTGTTCAAGGTAACATTTTTATTCCTTGTATAGAAAACATTAGCCCCTAATCAGAGCGAAAATGCCGTCTCTCGACGCGCGTTTCGCTAATCAAACTAGCATCTTCGAGAAACGACTAAGTTCCAGCCAAATTCTACTCATCATTTCATCCCTTATGTGTCGTTGATCTTGAATATCAAGTGATTGTTCATTCAATCCGATTCTCCGAAGTAAAATTCAATGAGGTAATTAATTTTGAGTATTTGCTACGTTGAATAATGCCAACAATCAATGAAAAAAATCCTCAGGTATTGGATGAATTCAATTGATCCCAGCAAAATGTTTCCTCAACTAAAAAAACAAATGTAAAATTATTCCTCGTCGGCAACCAACAGATTTACGTCCTAATAGATCTGTAAAAGAAACTGATTTGAGGAAACAATAACCAAGTATGAATCAATGCTGTGGAAACTCAAGTGTCAACTTTTCTTCAAAATTGTACACTTTTTTATTCATCAGGTTGTTTCGACAGATTTGTCCGTATTATTGTCATGTGTCTTCGTAGCTCAGTATCTCAATTAATTTTTTCAAATGCGGTTTTTTCTGTTGGTTGGGAAAGGGATCAAAAATGTTCGTCGATAAACGATTTAGTTTGTTGCCAACTTTTCGGATTTTTTCAAATCCATCCTCAGGGCTCTGTAATAAAATAATTTCATAACTAAACAGTATATATGCCAATACATTAGCAAAATTAATATAGTTTTTACAATATCATATTATGCAAAAGAGAAACAAACAGGTGGACTAACCAAACATCAGTTATCCATGTCAGGAAAATGTTTAAAATATGTGTAACTGACAACATAGGTACAAACGAAAATGAGGACTAATCAAATGAAACCATATACAACCGGTCTACCAGCCGGGTTACCTGCCACAACAATATAAAAGTGATCGAGATTTCGGACAGTGAACATCTCACCTAGTAAGAGTCAAGTGAAGTGAATAGTGATTGATATCGAAAAGGATAT
>WOGR01003259.1:3489-16130 GCA_015342045.1 Leptinotarsa lineolata
GTGTTTTGTAGGAGTGAATATCCGAGTATGTTGTGAGTGTGTGATAATTTTCTTTGACATGCAGAACATTGTCAAAGATAATTTGTGAAAAAAGAGTCACGATTCCTGTATTCTCAAATCAAGGCTTACAGTGTTCATTATATAGAGCATGTGTTCTGCTAGTGGGGCCTGAATTCCCTTGTGGAGATTATTCCACAGACCACGGTACATTTTCTTCAACCTCGTGGAGACTTGATCGGGGCACTCAGTTTAAAGTACCTTAGGAAGGTGAGCAACACAAATGATGGTTTTTGAAGAAAGTCTTCAGTGAAACATTTCAGGGAGCAATAATAATAGTAATCCAAAGAGAGAATTCGGAAGATTGAATGAAGAAAAAATTGGGAAAAAAAGCTGAATTCGGAGAATAGATACTTCCATAGATGAGGAGTAAGTAATGGACTTCATTGAGAATGAGTTAGAAACCTTCAGACAGGCCTCAATGGGCAATTTGAGACTGGGATTGAGTAGCATGTAAGCGGTTACTACATAAAGAGAAATTAGAACCTCTGCTGGAAGGAATCCTGTACATGAGTATCATCGATGGCGAAGTGTTCAAAAAGTGAAATTAGTACAATGCGAAGAGTGCTTATATTTTGGATACTCTACTTCAAATGTTTAAAAACGGGCACACCGAAAAGCAGTATTCTAACGGAGAGAAATGTTCAATATGGAATAAGGTGAGACATATCGCAGGAACAAGCAGATGCTAGGGTTTCAAAATTCTCTGAGCAGTGCAAGAATGTGAAGGAGGTTTATACTTCAAGTATTCATGGTAAAACACAAAGCACTCCCAAAGGAGAAGTTAATAGGTAACCAATAGTCCAGATTGATCAAAACTATACGAACTAACATACAAATGGGGGGAATTGCTCACAATTTAGACTACACAAGGTATAGACAGATGAAAAATATGTCTTCATTTTAAGCGAGCCAAATAACGATGGGATGACAGAGTGGAGCTTCACTGATATTTTGCAAATGGTTACCAAACATAACAACACGCTACGACAGAAAGGTCCAGGAATCAGTTGGATATGGTGGATGAGAACAAAAAGGCCAAATTGTCAGTAGATCTACACGCCAACTATCAGCAATTGATGAGTCAGATGGATGAGAACTGGAAGGCAGGTGTGTCGGGTGAAATTCAATATACCTACCGTCTAAGTGACTCTTTTAAAATGGAAACCCCCCATTTTTATGATTCAATCGTGTTAGGCATCAAAAATAAGGGTAACTTTGTGTAAGGATACCTTTTCCAAAAAGTAGTAGTTTTTGAAATATTTGCAATCCAATATTTTTCTATCGAATACTTACATACTTACTATACGGTTTCTGAATTCTGTCAGTTGGCCAAGACGGCGCAGCGTTAGAAAACAATCAATTGATACGATGATGTCACTACTTGTCATTTGCAAATTATCAATAATAAATCATGCCGGGATGATTAAATTACACAAAAGAGGATTATTTGAATTCATTTATTATTCACGGAGAATGTAATGAAGTTATTTCAAAGACATGTGATACATTTACGACCCGATTTCCGGAAAACAAGAAACCATCACCAAATACTGTCAAAAAAATTATACAAAATTTTGAGAATTTCATAACCATATGAGGCTATGAGCAGAAAAAATCCAAAAAAATTAACTAGTTATCAAAAAAGTATTCAAAAAGAATGGAGAGTTACAAAAATTATTTCAATAAATGTTCAAATTGATGCCCTTGAACTTCTAGACATTTCTCGCACCTACCAAGTAATTCTTGATGGGTGGTTCTCCTCACTGATTGAGAGTTGAGTTTTTGAATGCAATGGAAAAATCGATTACTGTCAAATCTGGGGAGCGGGGTGGTCAAAGATGTGGTCCGTTGTTGGCTATCCATCGATCATGAAATATATTCACAGCTGATCATTGAATGAATGATCATCATGTGGAGGAGCCCCATTATGTTGGTGAAATACATTTCTATGATCACCCAGCGGCAAATTTTCTAGGTATTTAATTTCAAAATTGTGTAAAATGTTACGATGACGCTCACCTAGACATTATTAACCGTGTTTTATAACTGGAAGAATTCAAAACTGCCTTCACTCATCATTCGAATTGTCTTCATGAAATTTCATTGCCACAACGCTGTCATTTTATATGGCACCATAAACATTAAATTGCCAGGACTTTTATTGGGAATTTTGTTCTTCAAATGGATGTACATTTGTGTCGTTTCAATAATGGGAATTTCGTTGATTAAAAATCCCATGTTTCGTAAAATTTGCTTCATCCGTCCAGATAATCCTAAAAAAAATCTATTTGAGATCAAAGTAAAATGAATTCACAGAATTTTACTCTTCGCGAAAATTCGGTCTCTTTAAAATATTGAACTCTGGAAAAGACATATGGATGTAACTTGTGGTTTTGTGAAATTCTTAGTGTTGATGCCTGAGATATTTCCGATTCTGATGCTACTTTACAGGTAGATATTCTTGAGTATGCCCCAAAATATTCAGAAATTGCAAAATATTTTTATTGTTAACTACTGATTTATTTTTCTGCACTCTTGCTAGTACGGATCCAAAATTCTTGAAATTTTGTGTAATTTTCTTGACTGTATTTGCTGATGTTTCCTTTTTATTCCGGAAACGACACGCAAATGTATCACATGTCTTCGAAATAAGTTTATCATATTCTCCGTAAATGAAAAATGAATTTGAATAATCTTCGTTTGTGTAATTTAATCGTCCAGACATGATTCATTATCGATTTGATAAGATGAATGAAAACACATTTTTGTCTAATTCGCACTATGTTTATTCATTGGGAAAGGAAAGTTTTTGGCTTTCTCTACTCCATTTTGATACAAAAACTGTAGGAATCTTCCAACGGAAGGAAGGAAGCAATCATTTAAAAAAAAAACTAACTTTAGATGTATAGATCATGCAAAGAAGTAACTTTCAGAAACAAAATTGAAGAAAAAGTCCTTCTGAAACAACATTGAATTAAACGAACGAAAATATTCCTTCGAAAGAAATACTTTTATATAAACGCTGAATTATACACAAAACACTTTTTTCTACTCAGTTTGCAATACAAACATTATTCACTCCTGAAAATATAACCCCTTCAGTTTATTTATTCTTACAACCGGTTTCGGGGGTTTAACCCATTCTCAAGTAAAACAAACTTTTTGGAGTGTGCACCTGGATTATATGGGGTTACAGGTAGTCTGGAAGGCCGGGATATTACCGGGGTTGCCAAATTTATGAATTCAAGAGTAGAGACCTACCTAATTCGAGTTGCTTGTTTAGGGGTATATATTTCGGGTTTTTATTGATTTATTAGTTTCCATGGCTTTCAACAAATTCATTTTTTTCCTTTTATTACATGTATGTAGAATTTTTAGATTATCTTTACTTATCTTGTGTTTTGTTTCTTGAAGATGTTCATATATTGTAGATTTTTTGTCCAAACAGAGTGTTCACGAAGCCTTACGTCAAAATTTCTACTGGTTTGGCCTGTATAAACTGCAGGGCATTCACCACATTCTATTTTATATAACACAGATCAAAATTTTACTTGTAAAAAGCAATTTGAGCATGGCCAGTAGATTTTTGTTTCTGATCAGAAACTTTTCTATTTTCATTACGATTATATAGGCAAGGTTTGGAAAAAGATACTTCATCAGTAACTATCTTCAGATGTTCTTGAAATCATGAGCTAAAATACAAAGAAACACTAGGAAATATTCGATAGAATCACTTTGTCTATAAATTGTTGAGAAATTAGTTGTTTCATTAGCTGAAAAACGTGTTACCGAATATTGCAAATTGTAAAAAATGTAGGTATCATCATCTTCGATGAAATCAGGTCGATTGTAACATTTCCTCTTTACAGAGTTAATATTTATTTTGTTTCTGTATTATATAATGTGAATGAGAGTGTATAACATTTTGTAAGTGCAACGTAACACTGACTGGTTAACCGAGACAATGGTATTTAAATTTATTCTCAAGTTCAGATCCTCACAAATTACAGGGTCGAAATAGAATGTATTTCACCTTTGAACGAATATGTTTTGAAAGTGTTTCCAATGTGCCAACTGTGACTGGTAGTGAAGTTATAATATTTTCATCATAAGGAGGCCTTATTGAAGTGCTCCAGTTACAAATGAATAAAAATTCAGTTGTTCTCTGTGGTATATTTATTTCAGAATTTTTCAGCCTGTTGTCTTTCCAAACCAGTTTTATTATTATTCAGCATTTTTTCAAGAGAGAACACGTACAAATCTTCAATAGAGATTTTCCCAGTAATAGGATAGAATAGATTTTTGATTGTAAAAGTCATTTGAATGTTGGATGTAGGTATTCATACTAATTGCATTTTGAATATTCACTTCCCTGATATTACCGAATATTGTTGCTTTATTGAAATTAATCATCATTCAATTTTTTTTATTGTTGTCATTATTTAAGGAGAGTGAATCCTTGCTACTTAAAGTCGCAAACTACTTGATAAAAGGTTGTCATGTAATATTATCGAATAAATGAAAGTAATTTGTCATCAACTTTTTCCACGGTATTTGAAATCCTCAAGTAACGTCATCCGTCTGCATGCAATGGTAGGATGTATTTTCGTAGCAATAACCGTTATGAAAAAATTAAACCGATCAGAATAGATATATATCTAACTATAATAAATTAATAATACGAGGTCTATTCAAAAAGTAAGGTGAATTATCATTTTTCTCGAAAAATATTAATTTATTCATCAATTTCTAACTTTGTTTCCTTCCCCAAAGTAGTTTCCCGCAGATATAATACACTTGTTCAACCTTTTTTTTTAATCCTCGAAGCAGTTCTGATATGCACTTTCTGCTATGTTCTTGAGCTCTCAGCGATTCAGTTTTCATTTCCTCAATCAGCACAAAATTCCATCCTTCAATAGGTCTCTTCAATCTTGGAAACAGGAAAAAAGTCGCAGGAGGTCAAATCTGGTGAATATGGTGGCGACGGTATGATTACAGTGCTGTTTTTGGTCAAAATGACGAGTGAGCAGTTGCATTATCGTGATGCGAAAGAAATGAATTGTTTTTCTAGAATACCGGACGTTTTCTTTTTATTGCTTCTCGCAAACAGCGCATAACTTCAAGATAATTCTCCTTGATGACCTTACGACCATTTGGCAAGAACTCCTGATGCACTTCGCTACGGTAATCGAAGGAAACTGAGCAAAACCTTCACATTTGATCGAACTTGGTATTTTTCTTTTGGTCTTGGCTTTTCTAGGATCTGGAATTGGGACAATCGGACATTGCTTTCGACGGTATAGCCATATATCCATGATTCTTTTCCAGTTAAACAACTCCTGAGCGATGTTCATGCGACGGTTTTTTTTCTTTAAAAATCAGCAATTTTGAACCGAACTTAGCTGCCACACGCTTCAAGCCTAAATTTTTCGAAAAAAATTACATGGTATGAGCCAATCGATATGTCGACAATCTCAGCAACTCTTCTAGTAGTGATTTGACGATTCACCATAACAATTTTCGTCACTTTCTCAACATTTTCATCGGTTTTGATGTGCTGGGGCGTCCAGGGCGAGCATCGTCATTCATATTTTCTCGAACTTTTGTGAAAAGCACACTTTTCTATTATCAGACTTTCGAAAGCATTCAACAATCTAGTGTCATGAACAGATCTCAACAATTTCAGACAGTTTTCATTTATCATGTGGCCGTTCTTCAAGGCGCGTTGAGCGACACCCGATTTTACTGGTCTCTGAAATCATATATGTGCTGCATTATCTATAAAACGTGTTTAAATGGCTTGCTTAGTCTGACCAATATATTTTTTATCACAGTCTTCACTTCCCCCGACTTTTCATTTTCCAACCTCATGTCTTTAGGGTTACTTAACATTTGTAGAAGTGAGCAAGACGTTTATAAAGCTACTTTCAAGATTCTTTTTCTTGAACTTCTGATTTGATTAGCCTGTTCATTAATAACATCCTTATTGATATTTTATTCAACACAAAAATTTTTCAATCAAAAATGAGATTTTCATTAGTTGAAGTAGTTCAATGTAGGAATTAGGTCGAAATGTATGCATGAAGTTTTCTTCTCACTGACTGCGCGCGTCTGAAAATTCCTGGTGATTACGGATAATATTTTAATTATCACCAAATCAGTTTCTGAAGTAGTCGTTTTTATCACCACTGGCATCGTAAAAACGAGAGCTTTGAGATGGTCCTACGAGAAATAATCCAAAGGATTCACGTCGGACGACTTCGATGCAAATCTTTGAAGTTCCATACAAACTATCTGAAACACAGAGTTTCTTTATCATGCATCTACTACATTCGTAGAGGTACATTTTTCAACATACAATCGTGCGATTTTGTCTCAATACAAAAGGGTGTTCATTTCAGATAATTATTTGCAAATATTCGAGAATAATTTTGGTTTTCTTGTTCAATTGACAAATTAGTCCAGGCAGCTTGTGTTTTTTTTGCGAAAAGTTTTGCAAGAGTTTTGAAAATTGGTTCTGAATGGTATTTTGGGCTGCTGAACACAAATCTGAGGTTTGCCAACAAAATTTTTCACGGAAAAAATCTTTTTGCAAAAATTGTGAAAAAAATTTCAACTTCGTTTTGGTTTTTTGTGAATAACTCGAAAACTACGCAATTGGTGTTAGAATGTCATCTATACAAAAAGATAGAGAATAAAATTTCCTACATTTTATGTTCACAAAGTTTTTTTCTACGGTCAACCGTCAAGTCACGGGAGAACGCTAAAAGTGGGGGAATAACCCCAAAATTCAGACTGCAATAAGTTCTATATAGTCCAAACAAAGAAAAAACTGATACAAAGGTACGATGAATACAAGAAAGCATACATAAATCCAATAACATATAAATTAAACCTCGCCAAACACGCCATACAAAACAATCATAACTTTCCCCCACCAGAAAACATCAAACTCATAGAGCATATAAATAAAGAAAACCGTATGAACATCTAGGAAAACCTAAACATCCATAAATTCAAAAAGCGTAATTTACTTATTGAGGAGCAAACACATATCAAGACACAACAAGACCTAACATTCAACATACTCCACAAAACGATACAATGAACCTAGAGAAACGCCCACACAAAGAATATTACCTGATATGACCCAGGTACAGGCAAACTTGATCGAACACCGAGATAGAAGGCTAATCAAAGTACCTACTCAAACCAATACCTGTCTAAGACAATCTGACCGCATAAAAGAGCAAGCAAGACAAGAAAATGTTCAGTAGAGCCACGATGATGATAGCACAGTCTGCTATCAAAAGTACTCGCATGTAATTAAAACTTATTTAAGTTTCAATTACAGTGGCTTAACGGTTGACCGTAGAGAAAAACTAAACATAAAATGAAGGAAATTTTATTCTCTATCTTCTTAAAAAGATGACTTTTCTACACCAATTGCGTAGTTTTCGAGTTATTCGCAAAAAACCAAAACAAAGTCGATTTACTTCACAATTTTTGTGAAAAAAACATATTTCCCGTGAAAAATTTTGTTGGCAAACCTCAGATTCCTGTTCAGCAGCCCAAAATACCATATAAAACCAAATTTCAAAACTCTTGCAAAACTTTCCGCAAACTGTCCTTTTTTGACACAAGCTGCTAGAGTAGATTCATTTTAGTATCATTGTTTCGATCGTTCAAATTAGTTCAACTTGATCTATCATTCAATAATCAGTTTAACTATCAAATAGTTTTTTAAAATTTTTTTGGTGAAGGTCTTAGTTGTTTTCAAACAGTTTATAAATACAAGGAGCAAGCAATAATTTCAGTTCCTTATCACAAAATTAAACATGACGCAACAAAAAAAAAATTATTATACTTAAAGCTATGCAAGACATTGACCGCTTGAGTGAATTATATATCAGTGCTAGCTAATTCAGCAAAATATTCCTCATAATTGGTATTCTCATATTGATAAAATAAATGAAGACTTTGAGTCTCATAATGCATTGTTAATTCCACTTCAGAATTCGACAGATAGCTACAATAACGATGAATTTGAAGATCTATCAAATACTTATTATTGAAATTACTTCTTTGCTAAATCTATTTATGACAATCTTTTTGTTATTACTACACCACATATAAATTGAAATATAGAATTCCAAATCAAGCTACCAAAAACTGAATTATTTAAATTTGATGGAAACCACAAACAATGGAAAACCTTTTGAATGTTCAACTATTTGGTACATGAAAATAAGTTTTAGAAACAAATGCTAACTATATGGGCTTCCCAACAGCTTAGTGGTGCTTCTTGCTTTTCAACATGCAACTGAGGCGTCTCGATACAAAAACGGTTTGTATATTTGAATCAGAAATCAGTCTAGATGAAATTCCCACATTTGTATCGTTGATAGATTTTGTAACGAAACAATTTGGCAACCTCGAAAGGGCTGCTGATCATAATCGTTGAAGCCAAACAAAAGTGAACAGTAAACCTCGTACTGTATCTTCAAATCATATTTCCATAGCCACCTGTCGACATGGTTCCTTTCATACTCAAACCGAAACTAGTTGCTCACTGTGTAACGCCAATCATCTCATGTAAACGAATGTCCTCAGTTTTTGTCCATGTCCGTAAGTGATGTGTGAATTATTTGGATTCCTTGCATCTTTTCAGGGATTGCAGATCACGTTCACATCGTATGGAATGTGGTCAATCTCATCACTTACTAAAAATGACAGCCTGCCTCCTCAACAACGTTCGTTAGTCAATACCCCTTTCACTGATAATTCTGCTTCCAGTAATCAAGTTTCAAGTAATAAACCTTCCTCTTCACGCCTGTAATCTAATTATCAATCTGTCTCTACGTCCATCAATACTTGCTACTTTTCATTACCTTTGAATTCGACTGTTCTTCAAGTGACATCTCTCATTGAAATTTGGAATGCCTGTGTGTCATATCAAACGGCTCTACTCAACTGTGGTTCTCAAATCGGTACCCTCGTCAAAAATATTTGAATCGTCTTGGATTGAAATCCTCAGCTTTAACCCTATCAATTCAAGTTATAAGTCAAATGACATCATCTGCCTCCAAAGGAGTTTGTCTTCGAATTTGACCATGTAACGTTCCCAAACCAATTATATCGGGAAAGGGCCTTGTCCTTCCTGAGATTTGTAACCCCATGTCTGATTGTTCGATAAATAGATATCAAATCCTGGAATCACGTTTCAAATTTGAAGCTCACTGACCCTTTGCTTAATATCTCTCTACCAGTTGCACTTCAAATTATTTTTGGCTGGATTGTCATGGGCTCAGTTAGTCCAAAGCCTGAGAATGTTTTCAATTCATTACATTGAACCTGTGATCCTCATTTAGATTTCTTATTCAAAAGGTTGCGTCAACCCTGAAGATAATACCTGCAAATAAGTCTTCATGCCAACTGTTTCTCAAGCTCCCTCAAGTAGATTTATCGGCCGCCTTCCTTATCGTAAATCTCCACGTACCTTTTGTGATTCAAAACGAATAGCATTAAAGAGATTTATGGAGATTGATTCGCTCTTCCATAGAACAAGTGCAGATGCTCAAAGCGCAACTTATTTCCTTATTACGTCTCAGTGGATTTGAACCCCATGAGTGGAACAGCAACCAGCCATCTCTTCTCACTGACGATTGCTCTTTCTCCAAATCTCTTGATTTGGATAATATTCCCAAAGTTTAATTTTTAGGCTTGCAGTGGAACTCAGTTCATCCTTTTATTTCAGCATCAAGTGCAACGACTTGCCCTGTACAGAGAGAAACATCCTTTCAGATTTAGCCCGTATCTTTGACTCCCTAAGATTTTTAACTCATCTCACTTGGTTTGTAAAACGTCTCATTCAGCATCTTCAGATCATCGGACTCGTGATGTCCATGGACCAATAAGAAGCATACTGGGCAAAAGTACATGGCAACAAACATAGCAAAACCTTCACTGGGGAACATCCGAGAAAAGAACCAAAGAAATACTTCAATACAGTAGGGATCGGCTCAGAACAATTACGGGGCTACTAACCGGATACTGTCCGTTTAGAGGACACCTAAACGAAATGGGGCTGTGCAACGAAGGGATAGAGACAGCATTACACATCCTATGCGAATGTGAGGCACTGAATCACACGAACTATAAAATTATGTCCAGAAGAATATAACAAACATCCAACACGGAACCTGTATAACCTAGTACAGGGTACGAGACTGATTGAACAGGTGTCATGAAAAAGATGGGAGAATAAACGCAATAAGGCCAAGAGGCTGCAGTGTTTTCTGGAGACTAGGAAAAAAGCTCCCAAGTAACCAAAAAAAAATCTCGTGAGCAAAATTATGAAAATTTTACCTCCAGAAGTTTGGCGATATTTTACTATCTATAAATAATCCAGCAGATTGCGCTTCGAAAGCAGTTTTCCAATCTTAACTCCTCCGCAATTCTCTATTGTGGGCGAGACCTACTTGGTTATTGGAAACACGATTGCTTGTAGGAAAAAAATTAAATTTCCCCGGTTCCTCAGGCAAATTTATTCCACTTTTTAGTCCCCATTTTGGTGGATTGTGGGAAGCTGGATTTAAATCAGTGAAAGCTCATATTTGTCGCGTCATTGGTGATCAAATTCTCACATATGAAGAATTCAAAACATTGTTGGTTCAGATCGAGGCCCTTTTTAATTCGAGACCCCTTTGTCCCGCTATTATTGATCCCAATAACCCCACCTCCCTCACTCTAGGGTCTAGGGCATTTTTTGACCTTATTGGAGCTTTCGACTAACTTCCTGATGGATATTATTTTTCCTTGAAATTATATACTCTTTTCCATTGGCAGTCAATTCAGAGGCAACATCGAGATTTCTGGAACCGTTGAAATCGAGAACATTTGCACACTTCATTTTAGAAAGTGGAGTGGGCAAAACCCATGACACATATTAGTATAGGAACTATGGTCATGATTAAAAATGAATTAATTCCACCGTCACTTTGTCAACTACTTAGGTAGAGTATCTGATTCATTCTGGTGGAGACAGAATCATACGGGTTCGTACCTCTCGAAGGCTGAAGTGCTTAGTGGTTTCCTTCACCACTTCACTATAATTAAATTGAAATGCCACTGCATTGTTGTTCCGTCTTCAGCTCTTATTATTTTTATTTGACTCACCCAATAGTTTTCTGAAAGCATTTATGTTTGTACTAGATTTTTATTATTCATACAGCGTTGTTACTGTGCTCGCCTCCATTTGAGGTGAATATATTGCGCACCCTCCGTATACGATATCCCGTCAAAAAAACGGCTCGAACGCTGAACAAGCTGCCAAGTGAAAGAAAATTGGTGGTACTGTGAAACCCGACATGATTCTCAGGGTAAGCACAGTTTGGTTCAGTTTGAAATACTTGCTCTCTTTTTTTTTACAAAAATCACGCAATAGGACAAAATTTAAATTAATATCACAGGAACTACAGTCCACATATATTGTTACTCAACACCTGATACATCTGGGTTCAAGAAAATATGGTCCAATGAAATGATCAACAATGATTCTCGTCTTATGTTGACCGAAAATTGCTGTCGAAAACTATTCTACTCCTAGATTTGTTCGAAAGTTGGTAGTGCAAAGTGCAAAGCCACGTCAATTAATTTTCAACATGGCCTTAAAGACTGAGTGTTTTCCCTATTGATGGAAAGTATCAAAAATAGGTCCCATATCGAAATCAGGGGCTCCAAATAACATTCTAAACCATCGACTCATAACAATTCTGCAACTTTGCAAAGGTCTTTGAGATGTGTCTGTATAACAAAATTTTCCTAATGTGAGAAATAGTATAACTTTATATCAACATGTTTTCATCAATAAACGTTCAACAATATCGAATCTCATGTGTTTTACACAAACGGTCAGCACTGCGTTAGATGAACAGCTACAGATGGATACAATCTATACAGACTTCTCAAAGGCCTTCGATAAATTGAACCATCAAATTCTACTGAATACATTTTTTCTTTTGGTTTCGATAGTCAACTGTTGAGTTCACTACAGTCTTATCTTCAGAATCGTACGCTATTTGTGGAATACAAAGGACACAATTCACTCCAAATAGTGGTGTTCCTCAAGGTAGTAATCTAGCTCCTTTTCTATTTTCTTTGTTTATAATTGATATTGTTTCAAATATCTCTAGTAACATATTACTCTTTGCTGACGACTTGAAGATTTTCAGATCCATTGAATCAACAGAGGACTGTCTTATTCTGCAGAAGGAAGTTAATTCGATACATGAATGATGCATACTAAACAAGCTTCCACTGAATATTCAAAAATTTAAATTTATGAAATACACCCTCAAGCACAGCAATACAGGGTCTTTCACGACGAGCGTTCGTTAGGAATATATGGAGAACGATTCAAAA
This sequence comes from Leptinotarsa lineolata, assembly GCA_015342045.1. Lineage (NCBI taxonomy): Eukaryota > Metazoa > Arthropoda > Insecta > Coleoptera > Chrysomelidae > Leptinotarsa > Leptinotarsa lineolata. The sequence goes on from WOGR01003259.1 coordinate 15,973, forward strand.
TAAAAAATTGAAATTTTGTAGTGGTGAGTTTTACAAAATGGCCTTCTCAAATAAAATATTTTTAACTTCTGGTCTCTTTCTGTTATACAGGAAGTTGAGGGCAACTTCCTTATTTCAAATAGAATACCCTGTATTTTATTACATTTTTGAATCTCTCA
>WOGR01003260.1:0-16128 GCA_015342045.1 Leptinotarsa lineolata
TCTCAAAACGGACGAATAACTTATATCACACTCAGAAACAATTTGGCGAATTGACGCCGTACAATTCACTTCAACATAGGCCAACACGTCTACTTCGTTTTCTTCACATACAAAAAAAATACAAAAAAATCAAAAAAATATTCAACAAAAGTTATACAATTTGATACAACATATTTCTAAAACTAGTAAGATTTTGGAAGCATATCATTTAATGGAGCATTGTGATGATAATTTGTTCTTGCCAATTCAGTATAAAATGTGCGAAAAGATCTAGTTTCATAAGCAGGTACATTGAAATTGATTTTTGATAGAAGACAGGGATCATCCACTTCACTATGTATCATCTTGTACAAGTATATTAAGTATGCAAATACTCTTCGTTTCTCGAGGGTTTATATGTTAAACTTTTCAAGTAGCACTACTTTGGAAATATCAAGGTCATAGTTGCCTGTTTCTTCGAAATGAAGATATCTCAGGAACTTTTTCTGAACTCTTTCAATGATATACTTGTGACAGTTATATTGAGGACACCAGATTAAGGAAGCATATTTCAAAAGCTTCTAATAAGAGTGATATATTATATGTTTGATGCAGGTAATATTGTTGAATTGCCTGGAGTTGCGAACTAAAAACACATACATCTTTGAGGCTTTGTTTGTTCTATTCAGTATTTGAGATCTAAATGATAATTCATAATCAAAAGTAACACCAAGGTCTGTCATTTCTTGAGTTCTGTTGAGTTTTATACCATCCATCTCGTAGCTGTATGTTATACTTACTTTTTTTCGGGAGGTCATAGTGTTACACTTTTGAACATTAGGAAGTCAGTACAGTGTCTATTTTCGAGCAGAACATATCTCCAGAGTGAAAGTGTAATTACGGGAAACTAGTGAAAATGTAAACAGTGTTCAACTCCGAAAAAGTAATGAAATGATTTTTTTTCTTTTTCTGATTGATTTGGCCATTACTTGATGAATATCCATAGTAATTTCATAAACTACAATTTACGATTTGATCTCCACAAACTTTATTTAAGAAATATCACGACATGTTTCGCTATCACAGTAGCTTTTTCATATTGTCAAATCGTAAGGTGTAGTTTATGAAAATAATGAAATGATAGTATCCGAAATGTTTACGGAAACGATTCATTTTGATTTCATTTTCAATAATGAATATTCGAAGCTAACAGTGAAAAAGTAACGTGAAACCATCGTAATAACCGAAATAAATATTGAGAAGCTTAAAGTCCCCGATAAATCAGACTCATGAAGTATATTGTCGTGACATAAAGATCGAAAATTATCGAATGAACTTGACATTTGTTATACGTGAGTATAAAAACAATGCATAAGGAAATCTAACCTTAATTTATGTCCGAGACTGTTATAAACAATTAATGAGTGGATAAAAACTTGTTATTCGAGAAACAATGGTGGTTCTGGTAGGATAATCCTCCCTCTAAACATGATAGATTATTGCTCTACTGATGTTTATTCATATTATGATTGTGAATTGAACTTGACTATGATTATTGAATCATTGATGTTTATTGGTATTATGATTGTGAATTGAACTTGAATATTGGTCATTGAATTATTGATGTTTTTTTGGTTTTATGATTGTGAATTGAACTTGAATATAGTTCATTGATTTACTAATGTTAAAAGGTTATTTTAAGTAATTGAAGTTGTGAATGACTGGTCAACTTCTCGCGCTTATCCCACGAATTGTTTAGGTACAAATGGGCAATCGTAAAAGCATATATAAGAACGATGTCCATCTGTTTCATTGAATTTTGCCCTGTCTATTTGAGTTAAATAAACTGGTGTTTTTAATAGTCATAGTAGAACTTGAAGAAGCAACCGTAAAGGTACATGTCAAGTACTTATGTAACTGAGAACTGCTTCAGTATTATGTGTTAATGATTTTATATTCCTTGAAAGAACTGATGTGTTGTCTTCCTGTAAGTTTTTAGCCTATATTATATGCAAATAAATGTGTGAAATGTTACGTTGTCTAATAATTCAGTAGTTTGAAACTCAACATTCAGTTAGTCACATAAAGGTCTCGCTTGTTTGGAAACAGCCGCTAGTTTCTAGACAAGCTTTATATTTGGTACATGCCCACGACGTTTCGAATCGCCTATCCATTATCTCTCATGTACAAGCTCCAGTATCGTAGAGAGGATGTCAGAAACGAACCGAAGGCATGATCGAAGTACCATCGAGTCGTAAGAACGACAAAAGAGTACTTTGTAACAAATGGTGTCAGGTGTGGGGTTTTGTTTGAGACTACTCTCTTGGCTAGCTGTGTCAACTGCTGAGATTATGAGTGTGTTTTGGATATATAACTTCGTAACGAATGACGTTATCAGGTAACGAATGGCTGTTGTGGCGGGTTTGATTAGGACTATTTCCCTATTTAGCTGTGTGAACTGCTGAAATTGCAACTAATTGTTTTTTGGATATATAGATTGAATTATTTATCGAGATATGAGGTTCAATTTGGTTATAAGTTATAACAGACATAGTTAGAAAATAATTCACTATTCCCTTGTTTAGCACCTGCGTCGAATATTGAAGCTTTCTGAAGGTCAAATAGGGAAAAGATATATGTTATGAAAAATTTATAGTAGTCCTTGTTATGATTACTATTTGCTTAGCCACAGTGACTATTTCATGAACTAATATCTCTGACGAATATTGGAAGAGGGAACATGGTTTTTCCTGTATCGAAACGTATTGTGAAAAGGCATCGACGCCCTATATGAGCGGGTCGTGCTCTATAATGGAAAATGTGAATTAAGAAGAAAAACTGGGAACGTCTGATGATGAAAGATCTAGGAGCAGATGATGAAGTTGATAGACGCAGTATTTTTCCGTATGCGGGGCCTGGTCGACGATCCACCCCATTTGTAAAAAACCATCGAGAACCTCGAATCGAATTAGATTATGATTATGGTATAAGTGAATATTTGAGAATCTAATGGAACAGGAAATTTGCCTGGCAGTAAAAGGGAAAACCTAGGAACAAATGGTCAGGAGCGTAGACGCAGTACTTTCGTGAAAGCAGAGCCTGGTTAACAACTCAGCCCCTTTTGAGAGCCCTAACAGAGTCAGAGCGCGAGTATTATAGTATTGAGAATCGAAACGAAACATGTGTGTGTTCAGAAACCATAGGCGCGTACGCGTGGTTAAAGGAAAATGTAATTGTCCCACCGCAGACAAAAGTTATATATGTGGCCTAGACCGAAAATGAATTGACATCCAGGGATGTGGTTATGACGGATGAAGGACGAATTACGGTTTTACTGATAGCGAGAGCAGTGAGTCACAACGTTGAAGAAATGCCCTTGTTAATGGTGAACATGCTGGACAAGGATACAAGGGGCACCGCCATTAGTGGGATATTGTGCCAAGAATATGAAAAATTCGAGGGGACAAGATATATGCGCCTCAAGCGAAAAGACATAATTTATTGAAGTTGCAAAGAGTTCACATACCGGACAGACTATTTGAGATGACCGGCAATGATATAGTAGGACCTTTGAATATGACTCAAGACGGAAATCGCTACATATTAACCATAATAGATCATTTAACGTGGTACCCGATAGTGATACCGATAAAGGACATAACAGATGAGACAGTGCCTCGCGTTTTTATTGAACAAATAATGTTACAATACGGTACTCCGCATTATTTGCTGTCTGACAGAGAAAGTCAATTCTTGTCGCAAATGTGTAGATTGATTTGCAATTCATTAAATATAAACAAGTTAAAAACGACGGCTTATCAGCACGCTTCCAATTGAATTATCGAGAGATTTCATAGACACCTCAAGGAAACCTTATCGCACCTGGTGAATGAACACCAGACAGATTGAACAAACAATTAATTTACGCATTAGAGGCCATCCGGAATCAAGTACACAGTGCGACACGAGAATATCCTCAATATTTAATATTTATTATATAGACGCCATATGGTTTTACCTTTCCAATTAACATTGCAGCCGCCAAGGTTAAAGTACGACGTGGACTTTGATTTCATTTCAGAATTTTCAGTTCGAATGCAAAAGGCACATGAGATGGCTAGGGCAGCTTTAGAAAAATCGACTACGGCGAGAAGAGGAAAATTCAATGAAAAGGCAAGGCTTAGAGATTATGCCATAGGAACAAGAGTTTATCTAAAATGCCTACCGTAACTAGACCGAAACATAAGGGTATTTTATACCTTCGGGAGAATATAAAGTACGAAGTGATGCCGAAACCTCGGCGCAAGAACGAAAAGAGGACGCCAGCACAGAAAAAGAAGAAGAAAGCGAATTTATAGATCAAATACCGATTACCATTGAATTTCTTCATGAAAGACAGGACAGATACACCCAATAAGGGGGGGGCAGAACTTGATATTAACTCAGAAAGACCATGTCCGCGTTACCAGACTAGGTCGCATGGATCCGTAAACGAATTAATTACTTTGGATCTCCGATAGCAGGATATAATGGAATAATGAAGCGCCGGTTAATAAGTTATACAAAAAGGATAAGATAATAATTAAAAAAAAAGTTAGGTTGTGTGTAAAGGTTAGAGTAGTATTTAACATTTAGTAAACAGAATGATAAGGTGAGATACTTGTGAGAAACAATAAGGAAAGAATGTAATTATAAAAGAATGGCGCCGGATAATAACTAAATTAAGAAAGATAGGTTGATAAGGAAGGGTAAGTATTTTGTGTGCAGAGTAGAGTAATATTAGCGATTAATAAACAAAATAGTAAAATTGATTATTTTTAGAATGGATACAAAGGAAATAATTTATTTGTAGATGAAAGCCGCGAGTGAAAACTAGCCGAGAGAGATGAACTAATAATGAAAATTAGGTATATTGTGCAGAGTAAAATACTGTTCACTATTTAGTATGATAAAGTTAGGAATAGTTTGAGAACGGCTAGACGATGAGAAAGGAACGGGTTAGTTTCAGGCATGAAGAGAGAAGACATTAATGGAAAACTGTCATTGCAGTTATGATATGGGCGTCACAGAGAGGACAGATACAACGTTCAGGCGAAAATGATCGCTTACAATTGTGAGAACCCGGATGCAAATATAACGGTGGTATTTTTGCGGAACGTACTTGAGTGTAATTGGTAAGAGTAATCAAGGAGTAAATGATAAGAAGACTACACCTAAAACTGTTGTGGAATTTGTGACATTGAAGAAAATGAAATTATTTCTGCGAGAAAACTGTAAAAAATTCAGGTATTTACATAAATAACAACTTATCGAGTAATGTTATGTTATAAAAAATTTGGAACATAATTTAGCAGTGGATGTAAAGAGTTTCTGGAGTCACATAAATAATAAACGACGAAATTTTCCGGAATGTAGCGACTTTGTGTATAAAGGTGATCATATCACTGAGGACCAAATTACGAATACTTTTGTTAACTTTTGTTCGACGGTGTATCCATCAGTAGGCGCATCGTATACTTTTAATTTTGAACCGTATAACAGTATTTGTAATGATGTTCTAATTGTAAATTCAATAACCGAAAGAGATTTTAAAAAAGCGTTAAAAAAACTATATCCTAAGAAAGCATCTGGAAGTGATGGCATTGCACCTTACATACTTGAAGCTTGCGGGAACAGTTTGGAGACACCTCTACTACACATGTTTAATTTGATGATTTCAACTAACACCTTTCCGACTGCTTGGAAAACAGCAATCTTTACTCCAATTTTCAAATCTGGTAATAAAATGGATGTAGAAAACTACAGGCCAATATCTATAATGTGTGCACCTTCCGAGATATTTGAACAAATTATTTTTATCCATTAATGAAAAATATATTATACCCCAACAACATGGCTCTGTAGCGAATGAATCTATCAGCACAAACCTGTTCACTTTTACAAATTACGCATATGAAATTTTGGAAGCCAAATCGCAACTTGATGTAATATATACAGATTTTCGAAAGGCGTTTGACACAGTTGATCATGATGTACTCTTGTGTAAATTGAGTAAGTTTGGGCTGCCATATAATCTTCTTAAACTGGTAAGAAGTTATTTGCAACATAGATATTAATATAATGGCAATACAACTGCGGAGTTCCCCAGGGTTCTAATTTGGGCCCTTTCTGTTCGTTCTCTTCATCAATGACTTACCATCTGTATTAAATTATACTGAAGGTGCTTTGTTCGCTGATGATTATAAATTTTATAAGAGAATACAAACTGTTAGAGAGTGTGTATTATTGCAGAAAGATTTAAATATCATTTTTGAATGGAGTATAAAAAATAAACTGTATTTTAATGTTGAAAAATGTAGTATTTTGTCTATTACGCGATTAAGAAAACCTGTTATGTTTTGAGTACAGAATTAATGAAGAGGCCCTAAATCGGTGTTATGTTGTAGAGGATTTGGGAATTAATTATGACCATCTACTGTCCTCTCTCTACACATATTAAAAATATACCTAACTCTGCAAACCGATTGCTAGGTTATTTAATTAGATAATCAATTGAATTTACCAATGTACATTCCCTTGAAATTTTGTATCGTAGTTTGGTAAGGCCGAAACTAGAATTTGGTGCAATAATTTGGCATGGAGAATACCATTCAAAACAAATTCTGAATTATTGATGTTTATTGGTTTTATGATTGTGAATTGAAATTGAATATGGTTCATTGATTTATTGATGTTTACATGGTTATTTTAAGTAATTGAAGTTGTGAATGACTAGTCAATCTCTCGCGCTTATCCCACGTTTTATTTAGGTACAAATGGGTGATCGTAAAAGCATATATAAGAACGATGCCCATCTGTTTCATTGAATTTTGCTCTGGTCTGAGTTGAATAAACTGGGTTTTCAATAGTCATAGCAGAAATTGCAGAAGGAACCGTAAAGGTACATGTCAGGTACTTATGTAACTGAGAACTGCTTCAGTATTATGTGTTAATGATTTTGTATTCCTTGAAAGAACTGATGTGTTGTCTTTATGTAAGTTTTTAGCCTATATTATATGCAAATAAATGTAAGAAATGTTACGTTGTCTTATATGTATTCAGTAGTTTGAAATTCAACATCCAGTTAGTCACAAAAAGGTCTCGCTTGTTTGGAAATAGCCGCTCGTTTCTAGACAAGCTTCATGTTTTGTACATGCCCACGACGTTTCGAATCGCTTATCATCATCTCTGATGTACAAGCTCCCGCATCGTAGAAACGGTGTAAGAAACGACCCGAAGGCATGATCGAAGTATGATTGAGTCGTAAGAACGACAAAAGAGTACTTTGTGACATACTTAGTGTAGCAAGTGTCCATGATCGTTTAATATTCTATTGTGCTGTTTAGTATCCAGAAAGTTCAAGGAGTTCAGGAATATTTCTACATATATGTCCTTCACCATGTTTGAGGAGTTGTACTTATGCAACTGAGGTATGTTAAAATCGCTTTTTATTAAAAATTTCTCATTATAGAGAACATACTGGTTTTTAAAAAAGCTTAGTAGATTTTCTTGCTATCTATCGATAACATATAAAAATGGCTTTTTCAAGCCATTTATAAAAAAGTTTCCCTGTGCTGCTGGAGGAACTCTCTGTGTTTTTGAAAATGAAAGTGTTTTATGCTAACGTTCCTGAACCAGAATTCAGGTTTATACATTTCATCCTTTTTTGACAGTGGTGTGGTTACTACGAGCCTTTTTAGTCGGTTTGGCTAGCTTGAAGCTTCTTTGCTGATAATGTGTGTTCATCAAAATTATGTTTTTCTTAAAAATAATTGATTATCTCATCTTTCGTGGACTCAATCACTTCCCAGTGTGTTGATTTCATATTTCTCACCTTTTCAGCTCTCGTTTTAATAACCAAAACCTGAAATATAAATACGAATTGTAAAGTAATACCCAACCTTGTCACAATAGTTGAAAAATTATTCTGCAATAACCATATTTAATTTTCATTTCTTGGTTGGAATATGCATTTGAATAAATTAGTAGCTATCTCAACATCTACAAAGTTTCTTGAGAAAACTTGGTGTATTTTATAAAGACTTATAGTTGTTTCTCTCAGTTGAGAACATCTTATCATTTCCTGATAACTGAAAGATTATATGATAGTTGATATATGAATTGCATTCATATATGAATTCCCAAGTAGACAGACACACTTGAACTTCACGTCTCTTCATTTCAAACATGATAATAGCCAGTTTGCGGATTTTAAGAAAAAATATTTTGTCTTAGGATTTATTTGGTATTATAATCAGAATTTCCGGACTGAAGAATAATTTCTCAAATAATTAGTCATCTCAATGACTAGTATAGTCCATCCAAAGTTTGTTCCAACATTTTTTGCTTTAATTTTTCGCTATCATGCTTCATTTATAACTTTATCCATCTATAGTTTGGAGAACCGGAGTGGACCTTTATGCTTAAATGCATGTTGCTTATTGACTCACTGTATACTGTATATTGCTTTATATAATCTTTGAGGCTTCCCAAGATGGAAGTCCTGTAGACCACCTTTATGGCTTCATAAGATAGAAGTTCTATTCTCCTATGATTATCCTAAACCCTACACATTTCCTGGAAATTGTTCTACGCCCTGTGAGAAATAATTGCAGTCACCACTACTCATTACCGTAATTGTTGCCGTTACTTTCAGTTCATTTGCATTAAATGTATAAATATATTCCACCGTATTAAGATTCACCTGCACCTAAAATAAATAATATAATTTAAGATGTTGAACAACAGCTGTGTACCAACAGTAAGCATACATGACGGACTATAACCCATCAGTACAAACGCATTAAAACAGTGATTTTTTGTGTATATACCAATATTCCTTGTTTCAATTTATTTACAACTAAATTGAAATTTTTTAAACATTAACTTCAGAATTTCGTATCTTATGTTCATCGGCCTTCAACTGTCATTCCGTAACTTTAGCCTAAACCGTCGAAACCTTATTAGCCATACTGTTAATAAAATCTATCTACTTATCTAAGTACAAGATTATTAAGATTATCAGGCGATCTGTATCACCCCTACTTCCACGATAACCGCTAGAACAACAACCATGTGAACATTGGTAGAACACAGAAAAATAGTTTAACTCTATAAGTTGATGTTGGAGGTGTTAATAACAGGCTAATTCTATTATATGATCAAAATATTATATTCGACATATAATAATACGAAAAATAGTGTGTTATTAAAAAACTATAAGATAGTTTATAAGGAAGAAAAATTGTTCTTATGTTCATGTGTTATATTTTGGCTCATACATCCCATAAGCTGATTCTGAATTTTTTTGGATTCAACGAAATGATTTACTGTTTTGGTCATACAACATCTACATCTGCATGTGAAGTTGATATGTTTCATCCTATAACTTCAATTGGGTACATTAAACGCGCGTTGTGTATTATATTACAGTAACACAAAAGGTAGTAAACCAACACTTGAAATATTTTTTTTTCGTGTTTCGCTCCGTGTTCTGTGTTTTTTATCCTCATGAGGATAATTTTCACAACGTTACGGCATAGTCTCATTTATCATCTTCTGGTGATGTCTGGAGTTTAAAAATATACTTTAGTTCTCACAAGGATTATTTTCACAACGTTTCGGCAATGTCAATGTCTCTTTTATCGGACATAGCACTTAAAAAAGGGCAATCTACAGAAACGTTGTTTCGAGCTTTTGTTCAATCATCAGTATGGTGCAGCTTAGTGTAAGGATGGGCAACACAGATGCAAGAAGACATCAGCAGAAGCCAGCTGCACATTCATGGTTTCGCTGAATAGATCTTATGTTTTCTAAGAAAACTGCTAAAATCACCACGGAGGCAGCTGCTACCTGCGTTATATCGAGGAAATCATACAGATACGAAGGATATCGAGTGTCTTGATATAGATTATAACCTCCATGTTTCAAGATTCACTTTGCATATAGGTGTGTTCGTTTAATACATATCTGATCGATCGATCGACCGAATAGCTCACTTTGCTCGGCAAAGCGTTCGACAATACAAATCTGTTGTCTTAATTACAACTGGTCTGTGTTTGGTATTCACGAGAGCGATGAAAAAATGTGATCGGTTAGCTTCGAGATCAATGTCAATTGTCATATTCAAACAAATTGGTTGAGTTTTGGATATTTTTTGAAAGATTGTTAACTTTTTCTGAAATTGTTGATTCTTGTTTGTCATCACATACAACGTATCTTTGAAGAAAAGCTCACTAAACATTCTTATTGACATAAAATGCAATCTTTAACGCTAGTCATTCTTGAATAGTTGTAACAGAAAAAGTTCACATTGAAAAAATAAAAATAACAATTACAGTTCTGTTGAAGAAAAAAAACTTCGCCGAAGACCACAAATGTCAACTCATTCTAGATAGAATCGAGCCTTTGTTATAGATATGTTCCAAAATTAACTATAAATGTTTCTAAAATCATCGCTATTTTGGTTCTACTGATAAATCTGTTTATGGAACACGGTTTCCTGAAAACTGGTGAACCATATGTCAAACTGGTGATTTTGTAGTGGTGAAATTGACAGTTGCAGGTGTCAGGTACGTATTTACCTGGGCGATTGTTAAAAGGTACCACGTTTACTATCATGTTGTTTTGAGAAAAACAAAAAATGTACAGACCCAATTAATTTTTTGTAACTGCAGTTATATATCACATACCGTTTCAGGAATCACACGTTAAAAAGAAAGACCTCGTTTCTCAACTTCTGAGAGTTGTCGTTTGTATGGGGGCGACAGCTGATTAACGGAAAAACAGCTATTTTTAAACAAAAACAGATACCCAGATGAGTAAGTATCATGATTTCCATAATTATCATTTACATCTTCTGAATGAAAACATTTCAATGACTCGGGAGGCACTTTTTAGCACTAATGAGTTTCGGTTATCATCAATTGTCTCAGGTATATAATCAAAATAATGAACTACATTGGTTAAAACGGGTGCATTCACACAATTATTAAAAGACATGAAAATCCTAGTAAAACCAACGTGAACTAAAAAAAAAATGGTGAATTTTGGAACTGACAATATTGAAATACGAGTTGTTTCAATTTTCTCTCCCTCTCCAGCTGAAGTTTCATTTATTGTGAAGAAAAGTTCCACTTTTCCTTTAATTTGAGAAATATCATGTTTATCTACCATTGTTCTATCGAATGTGGTAATAACGGAGTAGAGAAGAAAATATAGTAGATATTTTTATAGTCACCTCATGAAATTTTCGAATGTAAGGAGCCCTCTGTGATTTTCATCTTCCTCCGACGATAGAATATATAATATCAATTAATTGGAAAATACATGTGTGGTTTCCACTTAACTACACTTCGAAAATAACTCAGTAATTGACTTTTCAATAACTCATCCATTCTGTTTGAAAAAAAGTCAACAATAATATAATTTTCAGGTAAGTGCTCCAACCATACAATTCTTATTTTCATCAAACAAGAATCATTACAATAACCAAGGTGGTAGTTTTCCACGTAATGCTATGCTTTTGCATTAAGTTATTCGTATGCATTCGATAAACCAACTTATAGTTTACACTTACAATAATTACACGCCTTTTTCTTAATAATGATCAAATATCTGTTGTGCCAATAATGAACCGCCTGAAACATGTACAACCATTTTACGCCAATATGGTGATGGAATAACTTTTATCGAGATTTCAGGTACTTGAAGTGCATGTTTAAACAATCAAGCAAGCAACAAAAACTATATCTGCCTTTTTTCTCGTTTTTTTGTGTATGAGTAAAAAAAGGCCTTAACTAGTGACAAGTTATTTATTATTTATACGTGAAAAACCGATAAGAGCAAAAGAAAGGGGATTCCTTCAATAAATCAGGAAACCAGTGGCGTAGCCCGAGTCATGTCGAACGGAGCGGACGCTGCTATGCTCGTGAAGGAGCTTAATAAATTGAAGAAAGACGAATTGATCGACCTTATAATAAAAAAGCAGTTAACATGTAATATAAACAGTGCATTACTAACAAATTTCATTACGAAAATGTACAGTGCTGAAGTGACTGAACGGATAAGTGACATGACCCATCCCAGCTCAGACGCGGTATGTGATAAAGCCGTATGTACTAAGACTAATGATGATTTCGAAACCCTTAAGAAACTGATGTTTCATATAAAGAAAAGAACATGGGAACAAGAAGATCTCATACTTTTACTGAAAGATAAATGCAATTTTCTCTTCGATAACACCAAAATTAACAACATTCAGCCAACCGTTGAGAAGGTCGTAAATCATACTTCGATATCTACGAACACTTCTGACTTATCTAGAGCTGTAGATTTAATTCAACAAAATACGTATTCCGATATGGTAAAAACTCAGTCCACGAAAAAAAAACAAAACTAGATATTCGACCTTCCCAAGCAGGGAATCCCAACCAACAAAAAATGTCAATAAATAAACAGCGACCTGGAAACAAAAATAAACCGATTAGGAACAAGGCAAAACACAGACGTCACTTGCGAAGAAATGCTGAAAGTTCTTAGTGAAACCGCTCGTGACATCGAATTTGCATGCGAAATAGTGAAGAAATCCGATACCACCACATCTTTTAAAATATCTCTGCCTATAGACCGGTGTTCGGAGGCTTATGATCCAAACATATCACAGGATATTTTTTTAGATGCGGCGATAACCCACATAGGGGAAAATTAACTGGTCATAATTTCCAAAATATAAAAAGAAATCCTGGCACATCCGTGGGTATTTTTCATTTGAACATACAAGGTCTCACGAATAAGGTGGACGAATTGGTATTTTTTAGAGGATGATAATTTTCCTATAGTGTGCAGCTCTGAACATTTTCTATCCAATTAAACATTACCGTATGTAAATTTATTTTCTTACTTTCTAGCAAGTTATTTTTGTAGAAATGTGAATAAACATGATGGGGTAGCCATTTTTGTAAAAGAAGAAATTTCCTTCAAAACTATCGATATAATTCAGTTCTATGATGAAATAAATGCCGAGTTCTGTGCTGTCTAAGTGAGCCACTTGAAAACTGTTATCGTTACAGTTTATCGTTCCTGCATGGGCGATGTCATAATTATCATGACAAAATTTGAAGAACTACTAAATTTTCTAGCAGTAAAATTTAAAAATATTATTATCTTAGGGGACTCCAACATACATTTCGAAGGAAGTTCGACAGTACTGAGTAACTTTATTTGCCAGATTTCATCATTTGAACTGGATATCACTATTTCAGGGTTCACGAGACTCACAGGCTGCATTGAAAGTATATAAACTGATATAAACCCCAATACCTACAATACTCGAATTCTCGATCCAAATCTGTCCGATCACTTTGGCCAAGTCATTTCGATCGAGAAGGACATCAATTCATATCCAAAAACTATTAGAAGAAGAATCATAACTGGGGCATTGAAAAAATAAAACAGTCTGACTGAAACTGAATGGAATTCCTAGCTCGGTAACCCGGCGGCTGACCCACACTATATCTCTGCATATTTTGTAAATACTCTCCAGAATTTAATTCTCAAACACTTACCACTAAAAATATTTCGGCGAAGAAAGCCCCATTAAATTTTTTTCGATGACAATCTTCGAGAAATGAGAAAATCTCTCTCTGCCATAAAACAAGTATACGACGTCTCTAAAAACGAAAACGACAAAGAAGCTTACAAAAAGTACAACAAAAATATCACTCTGAAATCACAAAAGCAAAAAAAGTCGCATTCAATGATTTCATCGCAAATTCGTCTAACAAACCTAGAGACTCCTGGAGAATAATCACCTACCAACGTAATTCTCATCCTCCAAAAACAGAGTGCACTATAACTTGTGATAGATTTGTTGATTACTTTTCGACTGCGGCCGAAAGTATTATCAATGACTCACCCGCCACTGACTGTGATCCTGAACATTACTTGAGACATGTGCCGTCCCCAAATGTTACCTTTTTTCTTGAACCAGTGACCGCTATCGACGTAATGGATGCAATAAAGTCTTTGAAAAACTCCAAACGTTTCGATATATTCGATATCAATTCAAACCTTTTGAAAAAACTTATCGATGTGGCTACTCAGCCATTAACAAGTTTAATAAATATATGTTTCAGCACTGGTACTTTCCCAGATTGTCTGAAAATGTCATAAGTTATTCTTATCTTTAAAAAAGGCAACCCCGATGACCCTATCAATTATCGGCCTATATCTCTAGTCCCTTTCATTTGGAAAGTGATTGAAATCATATTGAAAAAACTTTAATAAGATGAATGAGAACACTTTTTTGTCTAATTTCCACTAGGTTTATTTATTCTTACGACCCCATTATCAAGTAAAACTAAACAGTAAATTAGTAACTAACAGTAGGTTAGTGTTACTTGATAATGGGCTAAACCTCGAAACCGGTCGTAAGAATAAATAAACGTGGAAATTAGACAAAAAAGTGTTTTCATTCATCTTATTAAAGTGATCATGAATTTCCACAAAATAAACCTGTCATCAATAACACAGATATTGAAAAAACGACTCACTAGCTTCTTTGAGAAATATTGTCTGATACATAAACTTCAGTTTGGATTCAGGAAAAATCTGGAAACACTTGATGCTATTTATACGGTAGTAAATAACATCATCGACGGTTTCGAGGAAGGTATTTATACATCAGTCATAATTGTAGATCTCAGTAAAGCGTTCGATTGTGTTTCTCATAATCTTTTAATAAAAAAAGTTGAACAATATGGCTTTAGAGGTCTACCTGATAAAGTCATATATTAGAGGAAGAACTCAGTGTGTCTTCGATAACAGAAAACTCTCCGACTTACGTAAAATAAAATATGGTGTGCCCCAAGGGTCTGTTTTGGGACCCCTCTTGTTCATTATTTATATCAATGATCTTTTTTACTACCGTTTTCCGAACACTATTGTCATGTATGCTTACGATGTGATATTGATTGACAGACACTCAGACTAGCGCACTCTCAAATACAGTGAATAAGAAGTGGAAATTATAGCAGATCACTGGTATAGTAATAATCTACTCTGCCTGAACAGAAACAAAACACAAAAACCAAATAGTGGTACTGTTGAACTCCTTGCAGTAACATTGGACGATAATCTCAACTAGTCCGCTCATATAGATGAACTGTGCAAAAAAAATATCCAAATACACGTATGTTCTGCGTCAACTCAAAAAGTTTGCAAACATAGAAACCTTATTGAGTGCCTTTCGTGGTCTCATACAATCCCATTTGAAACACGGTATAATTTTATGGGGGAATACTCCAAACTCAAAAAAAGTCTTCATTATTCAAAAGCGGGCTATAAGAGTCATAGCTAATGCAGGACGTAGGGATCACTGCCGGCCGCTGTTTGCCGAGTATGGAATAATGTCTCTACCTTCCCTATACATATATCACTCACTACTACATATACATAAATACAAAAATGCCTACTCAACTAATGCAGAGTTTCATAAGTTTGTCAATGCTCGCAACAGCTGTAAACTTAGGATAAATGAAAGCAAAGAACTTCACAATCAGAGAATTAGGGATAAACTGCTTGCCAATCCCAACGGGTCTAGATCTTTTTGTTTGGTAGCTAAAGCTGTTAATCAAAACTTCGCAAAATCCACAATTCCACCACTAACACAAATGGATGGTTCAATTGCAACAATAGCCATAGAAAAAGCAAATCTACTAGCTGAACAATTTGGGTCCCACTCCACAGTCGATTTTCTGGAAAAGGCACCACCCACTATTCCCACACTAGAATCCACAATGACAGAAATAACTTTTCGACATCTGGTCAGGCGGATTCTGAAACAGCTCAATATCAAAAAGGCGTCTGGTCCTGATGAGGTGCCAGTCATCGTACTCAAAAAGTGCGCAAATGAACTCGCACCAGTATTTTGCAGACTTTTCAATCTGTCTTACAAGAAAAGTGTTTTTCCTTCTTGTTGGAAGATTACTCGCGTTCAGCCTATTTCCAAAAATGGCAAGAAAAATCTTCCAAATAACTATAGACCAGTCGCTTTGCTATCAGTGATATCAAAAATCATGGAGAAAGCCGTAAACCACCATATCCTTAAAT
>WOGR01003261.1:0-16127 GCA_015342045.1 Leptinotarsa lineolata
ATGTCAAAACGTTCTGAGTACATATAACCTCAAAAATGTCCAACTTTACGATAGAGCTGTCAGTTGCCAGATTGCAATACTAAGGTTGCCAAATTGCAACACTAGGGTTGCCAAATCCCGAAACATAAAAGGCAACGTTTGAATCAATATGATGTATTTGGCATTTGAAACCTCCATATTTTCTGAATGAGTGAATTGATTTTCAAAAGCAATGAAGACAGGGTCGGGAGCCCTTTTTAATCATTTGAGCTGCATCATTTTCATTCAATTAGTTGTGGAAATGGCACCCTTCACGTAGAGAGTTGAATATTTTGCAATAGTTTTCAGGTCGAATGTGTCTTCCTTATTATCAAACATGTTTCTGAATTTCCAGAAAGAATTATCTCCCTGGCAGTTCGGCAGGACTGACCTTTTTCGTTCAAAAAATTTTTGGGCGCAAAGAGAGCTTCTAGATGTTTTTCATGTCGCCACAGAACCAAGCTCATAATCATTTCCAAGTTTCGAAATCATTACCGTAGCGCATAATAGTAATAAATGCTCGATACACCCTGCTATGCTATTTCTCTCATCAAGTTTCCTTTGTTGCATATGCAAATCATCACATTTAATCATTTTTCGTAATGTTTATTTCACAATGAACAGAAATTTGAATAACGCTAAAGCCTCACGCAAAAGCTGACTCTGCAATTCCATTCAAGCAGTGTCAGTCAATACTTCGGAAACAAATGGGGGCAAAGAACTTTCGAGAAACTCTGTTTAATGGCTAGAAAACCATCCTGGCATAATATTAAGGAAGAAGGAGAGATAAAAATAAATATTGGAAAACTACGTTGTCCACCTACCTAACAAATCCCTCAGGGCCCTTTTGCGTATTGACCTGTAATGAATTGGAAGGTTTTCAGCTTCCACGTGAATGAGAGGAAAATCAATGTTACTGATGGGCTCTTCAAAATGTTCTCGATGAGTATTTTCAGGTTTAGTCTGTTCATTATTCATAATTTCTATCCAAAAAATATAGTTCAATAAACTGTAAGTCGATGAAAATGAAATGAAATGAAATGGACTGAAAAGTAAGAAACAAAGTAGGTGCTTATTTCATTGAGCAAAGCAAGTGTTCTGGTTTAGATACGAGTATTCCTATTCACTTAGATATAAGTATTGAAGCCTTCTGTAGTAATGAAGTATGTGAGAGTGAAGTTTATCACGTACCCTACGTGAAAAAGTCTTATTTTCTATATTTACTTATGATTTTTCAACTGTTAAAATAAAGCGATTGTAATCCACCTTTTGTGATTACCATTCGCGAGGAATATTTTCTTTTCGCCTTACTATAGTCTTCAATATATCTGGAATACCAAGCTAGGTCAGCTAATTTTCAATGTTATTTCGTTTTCTCTTGGATTTTTCAGTGATTCTTTGGGCCACATAAACATTTATGAGATTATATCAGGAATAGACAATTAACAGCATTAAAATTCTCAGATAGCTTTTCGAAAACAATCATATATCTGGAAGATTCTTACATTTTTTGTATTAAGTTATAGAAGCAAATGACATGTATCCAGTATCCAACCATTCTTTTTGACTGAGGTAAAAAAACTCTGAAACCTGATAATCTCGCAACGTTTTCTAGTGCCAACCTTCAACTGATGTCTTTGCTTGAGAAACTACAGATTTCCTTGCCAGCTATTGTGCCCAAGTCTTCCTGATTATTTCACAGCGCCAACAAAGACTGTTGGCAAACTAATGAGATTTATTATTCCTTCTTTCCGCATCAGAGAATATGCCATCCGAGGGGAAATTCATTAGCCTCTGTCAAATGCTTATTTCATTTTAATCAATTGGCATTTGCATGCTGATTTATTAATGGGATTTCCTTGCGAATCTTTGTACATGGTACGGAGGAAATATACGATGGAGTAAGATTACGTGTGCTCCATTCAAATCAATTTTCGGGATTCCCGATCGTTTCATGACTCGGTTTCTCAATTATAGCATGGATGGGAAGGCTTCTTTTGTGTGTTTCTTCTTCTGTTTTCTCTGGCAATATGAAATATCGATTGCTCGTGACTTCGTGTTCTCTTGTTTTCCTGGCTGTCTCTTTCATGCATTAATCAATTTTATTATTGATTATGCTAGGAATCGCACGTTGAAAGGTGAGACACCGTTAATCCCCAGCTTGCACAAGATTATAGTTCTGGAGGTTGTCGTTCATTGTTAACGGAAAAACAGATTTATAACAGACTTTTAGGTTACCAACATATTTTTATATGTTAGTTCATATTTTCTAGAAAAAATAGAGCACTTGCTTAACTACAAATACACACAGTAACGTTCCTCCCTCAGCCTTTGATCGCTATGATGGTTGCATGTGATAATTTTCTCATTATATTAATGTAAAAATTGGTGTACCTCACGGATCTGTTATATAACAATTTTTTCTTAACTTTTCACGAAGTATATGGACGTGTGGTTCCCAGAACATTTTATAGTCGATTGTTAGTCCAAGCAACTTAGTCGTTTCACTAGCATATACTTTCATGTCATTGTTCTTAAAAATTCGAAATTGTTCCATAGTTTTAGATACATTTACCGCCAGAATATTTTTTTCGCACCACTCCATTTATTGTATACCATTTATTATGTTATCACAAGTTCAGTAGTATCTTCACCCCTTATGAGTAGGTTTGTATCATCAGCATATGATATTACTTGGACTTTAGAGATGTCAAGAAGAAAGTTAATGATATCATTGGCATAAATTTAAAATAACAAAGGTCCAAGAATTGAGCCTTGGGGAACTCCCTGTTTAACAATGAGAGATTGGCTCAGAGTTGTGTTGATGATTACACTCTGCGATTGATCAGTTAAGTATGATTTCATTAAATTCAAGGCTACACCATATTGCTCAAGCTTAATTATTGAGAGGTCATAATTAACACTATCAAAGGCCAAGGAAAAGTCAATGAATCACCCACAAATCTGGACTTTTCCATCCAAGGCTGTTATTACATTTTCTTGAAAATTATATAAAGCAGTTTCAGAACTTCTGCCATTTGCCATAGCGAAACACGTGTTGCGTTTTTGTAAAACTGTTTAGTGTCATTCATGGGATTGACAGAAGACTTGATCCTGGAATATAAAAGATGAACGAGGCTCCTCGAGGCGGTCAGTTACAAAGCAAGAAGCAGTGAAAGACAGAGAGCGAATTTCGTTCGGCGGTCGATGTCAAAGCTTGGCTTTTGAGCTGATCAACTTGGAAAACCTCGTAAATCTTTGATATTCGAGAATTAAGTCTTCTATCGAATCCACAGACGTTATCTTTATAGGGGGAGGTGCCATTATCTTTACTTTCTATTAACTAATTCTCTCAGTACTTTATAGGCAAGCTTATTATAGTCTGAGTTATTAAAGTCGCAACTGCTATACAAATGATAGCAAAGTGCACAGAGAGAATAATCAAGAAAAGTCGAAACCGACTTTTGTGTAAGTCTTTCTGCGGCCTGCTTCCTCGAGGCTGGAGTTAGGAAAGTAATCACAAGCTTATAAATAATAAAATACAGTCTCGTAAGTTTTCCTGTCCGTTTATTCATCTTGGTTATTTATTCAAAACTAGAAGTCACAAGTGAACAAAACGCCTCTTCGCCGACCCTATTTATTGGATCGTACTAAGCGTGTGACATGCATTAAATATTCAAGAAAGAACCGTTCGAACTTTTTCCTTTTACGAATATTCTGAATGATTTACCTCAATAATGAAATGGGGTATTCTGTGGCTTCATTATAGTGCCTATGAAAACGTTTAGAAATTACAATACGACGTACTTCATGAATGGAAGGCTGACTCTAATGTAATAACTGCCATTGCGACAGTAACGTAAATTATTATTTTATTTATAGAGATCGAGGTCGATCATTCGGTACTTCGGTGTCGATATTTTCCCACCTGAAAATGCGTTTGAATTACTTTATGACTGTCGTACCTTTCGACGTCGTTGTGGTCATGTTTAAGTTGGGCTAGACTAAACAAATGTATGTATTGCATACTGCCGATGATCATACGCTTGGGAAAGTTGAAAATGCTGACTCAAAGTTTTTCTAACTAGCGTTGCTAGGCTCAGGAATATTTGAAAAAGGCGGGGAAGTCAAAGCTGGGGGGTCTTGCGAGAGCCACCATCCTCAGCCTCGAAGGCTGAGGATGGTGGCCTGAATAGAAAAGTTATTTTTTTAAAGCGCGTGGTGTGAAATTTAAGAGAAATCAGTAGCAAAATCGTAAGCCGGCAATGGGTTCGGGGAAGTTTAAAATAAAAGTGTTGGTGTTGAAGACACACCGGATCAACGGAACCTAGAGGTTAACCAGGGACTACCAAAGAGGCGTTATGTAAGTGTTTGTTTTCTAACCAGTTGATATTGAGAGAGAGTTCACATATTATTTTGTCGAAGTTCATTTCCTAGGGTGGGTTGTTTAGCTAGAGTTCAGATTACAATTAAAAAAGGAAGCAAATTTAGGGTTATACACCAATCTCCCTAAAGTGAAAGAAAAACTAAAGATATTTTGTATTGAGTTGGTGCGTTTGTAGTTGTCCAAGAGGTTAAATTATTAGTAAGTAGCACAATCAAATTGGCGGCGTTATCTTTGTTCTATTTTCTTTCATTTCGTGGAATTTAACATCTTTTTAATAAGATTTTACACGTTCTTTGTTTGTCCATGGAGTCGTTGTTTTACTCATTATACTTTATATTTGAAACCTCGGACTTTAATTTTCTCTTGGACTGAGGAAAATACCATCCTCGTAGAGTAAGATGAAGTGAAAACAAAAACAAATTCAGAGACTTAGTCGATATATCGAGGAAAGAATAGTAAATGAAAAGATTGATTAAGATTAAAATTCAGTTAGAGCATATTCGGCATCGTTCTGGAACCATATAATGAGAAAGAACTATAAGTAGGTATACCAAATGATCAGATTTCATAAAGACCGGCCTTCGTGCGATCGGCACGAACCCTATAGCATTTTCGGAATTACCCAACATACAAAATTTGATGTAGAGAAATTCGCATCTGATGACAGCCACTGCCAAATTTAATTTGACAAAACAATCACGACATTGGCAGATGACTTCAAAGGGTGACAACTAGCTAACGAATATTTCTTTACAAGTGTTGATAGACACCTAAAGGACATATTATTTATTACTTAATGGTGATAACAGTGGAATAATAATGATATATAAAAGAGTAATTTAATTGAGAGCACTTCATAAATACCCTTAATACACGGGTTTAGTTAATAACAGCTAATAAACAGTATACTTTATTAAAGTCGTGGTTTATTACGCTAATGAATATCAAATGAAATATTCCACACTTCTCATCATGGTCCAGGAGCCAACTACAAAACTTCGTAAAATGCATTAGAGATTCATATTATGAAT
The DNA here is from genome assembly GCA_015342045.1 of Leptinotarsa lineolata. Classification (NCBI taxonomy): domain Eukaryota; kingdom Metazoa; phylum Arthropoda; class Insecta; order Coleoptera; family Chrysomelidae; genus Leptinotarsa; species Leptinotarsa lineolata. Next base: position 5,437 of record WOGR01003261.1, read on the forward strand.
ACTCGCGACTCCGTGGGTGATTTTTTAGTCATTTTCTTCCATTTTGAAATTTGTCCGATTAAAGTTTACCCAATATCTTGAAGGACGTATAATCCACCATAACTTGGTGGATTATACGTCAGCTGACTGCTTGAATATTGAAAAAAAATATTTTCAAGGAGATCCTCTCAGCTAAAAATTTACCTGATGATAGTTTTTATACTACTGTGAATGAAAATTAATGTCAGCTTATGTTATCGCAGTGGAAAGTTCATCAGCTGGTTCCTCAAAAGGTGTAACGCAGCAGCATCTACTGAATCTCATCAGCTGATTTTTTTTATTATTTACTAGGGCATGTTAACGATCATTTTATAAATTTTCATCCGGAAGGAAATCACGTTGCTTAACTTATTCTCTTTCTTTTCACAGATTGAAGCTGTACACAGGCCTTTTCTACATTGCAGCTACATTGTGGATTAAAATTACCCTTCTTCAGATGCTATGCTAAGAACATGGATTTTTGTAAAATAGCGCTATCTGAATCGGTTCTCCTAGAACTAGTGGATGAAATAATTTCATTAGAAAGCAGAAAATATCATTGCGATCATAAAAAATATAAGTGAGCGGGCTCTCTGTTCACAGTACTATTATATTCCTCTATGAGAAAGTGAAACGTGGTCAGTCGAACAGAGAGCTACTATAGTAACGGTTCAATATAAAATGAAAATGTCTAACGTTATACTTTATTGCGTCTTTTGCAAAAACACTAATGATCAGTAGAAATTATTTAGCGAAGACAATTTGAATAAGTGAAGATATGTATTCACAATACGAAAAGCTAATAACCTAGCTGGTCACGATACTATGCTTCCTACACAACCAAACAATTTTCAGTTGTATCACAGTGAATGTAATCGACGTTATACAGCTATGCGAATCATAAATGTGCAAGCAATATTTAAGGACGTGATATATTGCGCAAATTTGGTCTCACGCAAACCTTAAAACTCCAACAACTGAAGAATTTTCAGACTATGGTTGGGAAGAAATAGACAACAGATTCGAATTTGATTGGTTTTCTGGGACTCAGGTACCAACGTAGGTTGACGAAATAACCATTCAGCCTGAACAAGGTATCAATTCTTTTTTTATAATGATCATGTTTTACTATACACGTGTACTAATAATTTTGAAAAATGAGAAATGAAAATTTCTATGTTTTTTCACCACTTTGATATGTGTAAAAGTGGTAAAAAACATACAAATTTCCATTTCTCATAATGATCTCCTACCACGTAGTAACAGTTACATCCATCATCTGTTTTACAGATGATGATAATGAAGACATGATCGCCTATAACTCTGACAGTGAATCAGAGAGAGATGAAAGCGACTCAAGCAAAAGCGAGAATGAAAAAAGATTAATTGTCATTATTATTTTTAATCAGTTTATTGAAATAAAAGTTGAATAATTGCAAAAATTATGCTGCAATAAATTATTCATTAATGTTTTTCTCAAATCAACATTTCCTTCATTATTAAACTTCATGTTTGTTATCAAATCACTCAAATCAAGCATACTGCTGAATAACTTAAGAAACGTGATTTCCTCCCTGCTGAAAATTTATAAGAGAATTTTTAACATGCTGGAGTGAATAATGTAAAAAATCAGCTAGCTGTAAGTAAAGGAACAAGTCGTTAGCTGATTAGATTCAGTAGGTGATAGATGCTGCTACGTCACACCTTTCAAGGTATCAGTTGACAAACTTTCTATTGAGATACAGCAAGCTTACATCAATTTTCATTCACAGTAGCATATAAAGTATCACCAGGTAAATTTTTAGTTGGGAGGAAATCATTGAAATAGTTTTTTTTCATGTTCAAGCAGCCAGCTGACGTATAATTCACCATGTTATGGTCAGCTGACTTTATTTTTCCCTCAAGATATTGGGTAAACTATAATATGACAAATTTTAAAACGAAAGGAAATAACTAAAAAAAATTTTTCTCCATGTGTGGGAGGCTGCCACTGCCCATCCCATCCACGAAGTCGCAGCTGACGGTCGAATATTCATAATATAAATTCCTAATATATTTTACCAATTTTCGATTAGGAGTGACTTGGTTATGAAAATCTGTCACTGGATCCTAGTCTATAACAATAAAATGCTTCCATTCAATTGATCTGTTATAAATGCACTCTACCAAGGATTTGTACTATTGTTTTTGCTTTCCATATTTACTCTTAGATCTGCCAAAATGCCAATCTGCTTCACAAACTCACTGAAGTTTCAGGTGAATTGTGTTTTTTATTTAAATATATTTTTTCGAATGAAGCCTAGTTTCGTTGGAGCAGGCTTTGATAACATACACTGAAAAGATTTTGAAACGGTTAATGAGGTTTTATTGAGAAATCTGCAGTAATTTGGTTTGATATTGTGATGGAAATGAATTTTTCAACCATAGACAGAATTCAGAATTGGTATCTTGTTGATCAAGCAGAGTCTTGATTCCACTTGTATGGCAAAAAGATATCTCAAATATCAACTTTTCGATACAATATGACCGGAACGCATTCAAACGCATATGCCATTTGGTTTGAAAATGCACCATCAACATTTCCTAAGAGGAGATATACTGCTAGTTTATCTACCCCTTTTTGTGAGATGTCTTGAGTACGTTATTAAAAAATGATATAATATCATCTATGTAGCAATGTGGAATTTATCAAGAAAATGCCATTCACGGTCCTAGATTATAGTTGATCTAGATGATCTGGTACATTAGAAAAGTATTGGGGACACTCTTCAGTACATATTTTCATGGAAAGTGTTCGACTGACTCACCTTATAAATTTATCAGTTGAGGGGGATCAAGGTGTCAACAATGGATAAATTCTGTTTGAAGAACTGTAACTGCAAATTTGAGAAAGTTATATTTGTTTTTATTACAGTATATTAATGTTATTTGTCTTTGATTTGCCATAGCTAATTCTTGAAATAGTGATATGGTTATGTTGTGATAGTTGTTATTTAAAACTTGGTAATTGATCCAGTGTGTACCCAGGGTGGGGTTGAACTATTGAACAATGGATTTTCGGACACCCTTTCAATCGTTGCAAGACTCATCTTTTTCCGATTTACTTTCCGTCGTTGTGTTTCCGGCACTAGTCCATTACCGCATCATATGTAATTCCACAATTAGTATAATTTCCTTTGCGTAAGATGTGTTCTGATCATAGCCGCAGAGAGTGTTCATTTTGTAATCAGAAGTGAGCATTGATCTCCATGCCGTGCTGTGTAGACCCTCTAGTCTGGAATATTACATGTAATTAAATTTTAACTTAAGAATCCTACTGAAATTCATTAAGAAATATAGGTATTTTGTCTGAAAGTCATTATTTTATGAATTTATGGGTTTTCAATCTTCCACGGATCTGAAAATGAATTTGTTCTCGGACAAATTATCTTTGGCCTGTCTAAGAACTTTTCTAATAATTTTCAATGATCGTTTCACAAAATACAGATCTAGGGAAAAGTTTTTCATTTTTTTGTACAAGAGAGAGCAAATGATAAACTATCCTTCCATCTTTTAAGAAAAAAAAGATTTTTGGCTCCCTATTTCTACATCATTGAACAAAAATTTCGAGAAACAAAGAAAAAAAGAAAGAAAATAACAAGAATGACAACTTCTTGTTGAATATATGTAGATCATCCAGATATGTAGATCATACAGATATGTAGATCATACAATAATATAACTTTCACATAAATATTGCATTATATCCTCTATATCCACTATCATCCTCAATTGTGTACTTCGAAGTTTCGGGACAAAAATAATGGTCTTATCATCCAATCAGCATCATTTTGAATAACATTATAATACGAAACACTGATTTCTTTCACAACAATACGACCTTGTCATAATGATAGTACGTATATACACATATACGGTTAGTTAATTTGATCTCAACCATAGGAATTTCATTTGAATTGAAGAGGGAATATTTTAGTCGTGATGGTTTTGAAGAGATTAGTGCTTTTTTGTCTTGTAGTGTTATTCACAACGGTGCCGCTGAGATAATTCGACAAGTATCTTATCCCGAAACTTCGAAGAACACCATTGAGGATTATGGTGTTTCATGAGACATTTTATATCCTTACTCTTACATTTACTACGTTGTGTAGCATTTCTATGAATGATATCCGTTTTAATTCTACAACGAATATTTGGAGTAAAACTGAATAGAAAAAATGACTTTTGTTCAATTCAATGCTTATATGAAAGTAATTGTTTCGAAAGAACTTTCTCTCTTATGCAATTCGATGCAAAGTAACACCATCCGTTATTCAATGGGTCAACTAATTCTTTAAACATTTTTTGTTTTTTTGGGTTTATAATCAGCACGCTAGCGTCAAAAAAGGTATAGTAAGATGTTTTTATGATAGGTCAAAGACAGTTTGCAATTCAGTTCATAATATGAAAGAGAAAATAACTAAGATTAAAACAGCTTTGGAGCAAAACGCATATCCGGAGCAATTTGTGGAAAGAGCTCTAAATGAAGTTGGTAAAAGCAATATTCAACATATACAGATCCCACAATCACCACAAATTCAACAACAATACACATACCTCACAACAAACATCATATCTCATGTTCCCGCTTTGTCTGAGAAATTGAGACGCTTCTGTTATGTTATAAGTATAATGTGAGAACAACTTTTAGAACCACCAACACATTGAGATCTCTTTTGACACAAACTAAACCCGAAAATACGGTTGAAAGAACGAAAGATTGCGTTTACAATATACCTTGTTTCTGTTGAAAAAGTTATATAGGTGAAACGTCAAGACCCCTAGATGAGAGAAAAAATGAACATCGTGAATATGTACGGAAAAAACAGATGGCGAGATCGGTGTTAGTGGAACATATTCTAAAATCATCTGGTGATGACGCCATAGAATGGAATGAAACAAAAATTATCACCAAAGAAGCTCATCTGACATGTGGACATTCTATTCTTTTGACTTGTGTCAGAAGAAATTAGAAATATCACAGTTTGAGGCGAGATTTTCATAGTGAATACAGGTGTTGAAAACGGAGAAAGATTGTTTTCCGAAACGTTAACCACTTAAGAAAGCTAAGTATCCATATTTAATTTTTTTGTTGAATTTTTTCAATTTGTGGGCAAAATTTATGAATATAACAATTTTACTGACTAATTGGACTTTCCAGTAATTTATATTACGCAGTAACTTTTCGGGGTGAACTTTTCAGTTTGCCCTTTACTACACTTCAGCAGATTCATTCATCTTTTATTTTTTCAGATTGTGGAAGGTTATAAAACCAAAAAAAAGTATAAAAAGGGTCAATTAATGTCTCGTATCTAGCTAAATATTAGCATACTAATGAAATCTTAAACTTGCCCATAATTGTTGTATCTGACGGGCCAGGGTTGGAAAATATTGTCCTCAATATCCGGAAACAATAACAAAACTGTTCTAGAAATCCCAAACACAACGGATTCTTGATTCAATAGGAGAGACACTAGACAGCGCTGTTTCGACCTGCCCTAAGTCTCATCAGTGGTGCTCGGCTTAACCTCGAATGCATTGCTGGACTCAACTCTCCTTAAAGAACAATCCTGAATAAGCGAAGGCGATGACATGTCCTTTTACGTCATCTATGGGATCTATCGTAAATGCGTATTCAAAAAACTTTTCATTGTGGATTTTTACTAAACAGTTTTACAAAAACGCGTTTAGTGAAAATATCACAATGAAGTGTTTTTTGAATACGTTAGCTTTTCGTTTGGGATCTGCTTTTCAGCTAGTTGCCTTGGAGTGAGAGCTTCAGTGAAAGACAGAGGACGAATCTCGTCGGTGATAGATGTCAAAGCTTGCATCGCACATAGATAGCCGTTGAGGTAATGTTTACTGGTTAATTATTCGTAAATAGGATTCGAGGTCTCTGAATATGACGAGGAGATGCAATCAAGTGTCTTTGTTGGTTATTTGACTTGAGTCCTTTAGATTTTTATGCGAGATCAATGTGTGTTGCGAACTGACACGAACCTGCTGATAGTGCTGATGCTCCAAAATGAAAGCACGAGAACGGTTTGAAGATAATTTACATTGATTGAGAGTCGGTAAACAATATTTTCAGCCGTCACTTGATTAAAATCTATTTATTTTATTTTTTATTTTTGGAAAAAATTATTGTTGGCCTTTCAAAGTTTCATATATGTACTACTAGTAGACCGATTTCCGAGCGCAAATCAGCAGTTGAAAACATTTGGGGTTTGACTATTACATTCAGATTGTTGACTTTCTATTTTTGCTGGGTAAAAACTTGCCTCCCTTATATTCCTTACAAAAATAATCAGTGTGTTTTGGGTCTGGTGAAAGTTCCCAATTTTCAACGTCCATCAAAACTTCAAAAGCGGAAGAAATGAGGTAGAGTATCTTACTTAAAAAAGCGACAATTTTATTCGGTACTTTATTTCCATTCATAGACACCTCTAGAATGTCTGAATCCAAGTGCTCCAGTCAACTTGATAAATCGGTCTCTTCAGCAACCTACAAACACGAAAATATATATCACATTAACTGGAAGATACGAGCTTGCACATCACATGAACATATTTATACATACTACGCTTCTGACAGTTCGTTATTCCCAGTCGTGAACTTGTCGCTTTTTTATTTTACAGCTAGGCTATGCCCTGGGTATTTTCAAACAAAAAAAATTGCCTTCAATTTTGTGGATTCAAAATGATAACGCATCAATCGCATTGGTAGTTGAATGAAAGTAAAATATTTCTATCAGAATTCCATCCGACGGATTATAATATATTCACGGTTCAGAAAAATATAATCGGGGGTACAAAATGGAATGTAATTATTCCCGAAACGTGTCAACAAAACATTGAAAGAAATTTTCAACGGTAAACGCTACCAACGGTAAAACACCTAGTCCAAAATATATTATTATAAAAAAAAATATAGATACAAAAGAACAGACTAGGTTTTGTATCGTTCAGAACATTTTTATACATTACTGAAAATTACCTACATGACCTGAGGTCTCAAAGTAATAAAATGTTAGATCGAAGTATAATGGAATAACCTGCTTGGTTATTTCCAAAAAATAAATGAGCATATACAGTGTGTAAAAGCAAGTGGAATAAATTAATTATTTTAAAAAATCCCGAAACACGTGATAATTTGACACACATCAACGGAAAAATACTACCTCTACTTTCCACCCCCGTCGACTGGCAGGTACGACCCCCAATTTTTTAAATGGGAAGTATAGACTTATATCGTTTGAAATATTTCTTCATTTTCTATTCAAAAGTTTTTTCGCTTTCAAGTTTATTGTAACAATCAAGATAAAATGCAATATACTCAAAACTTATTTCATGTTGAGGTATTGATGATAAGAAAGTAAGCAAACATCATAGCATTGTTCTTTTTAGATGGTATCCCTTGAAAAAATTAATAATGTCCTTGGCAACGTTAGTTTAAAACGTATTGTCAAATTGATTTGTATCTCACAATATTAGTTGTCCGTATTTTAATTTAAGTTTAAAGTTTGTTAACTTCAAGTCTGACACATCGTTAGATTAACGGAAATGCATAAAATAACAGTTTTACAAATGATTGGTTACGGAGATAAAACACGACCACAACAGAAAGTAGCTCGCCTATTTCATGAGAAATTTCCTAATTTACCACCCATATCTCAAGGAAAGATAAGCAAAATAGAGAATCAAATTCGCGAGTTCAGTCATGTGGGGCAGATTATAAAAGCAGCTTCTAATGCAAGGAGTGCTGAACTCTAATTAGATGTGATGCATGAGTTTGAGAAAATCGTACATACATCGAGTAGACAGGCATCTTCTACGATAGTAAACATATTAAAAGAAAATAAAATGCATTCCTATATAACGATACCTACTCAGTAGCTTATGGAAGACGATTTTGATAGAAGAACTTATTTTTGTGAGCAAATGATAGATATGTTGTTAACGGTTATTCTAATTGGCAAAATTGCCGCTACTGGTCAACGGAAAATCCTCACTGGATGAAAGAAGAACACACGCAATACCCTCAAAAGGTTAATGATTGGGCAGGAATTGTAGGAAATCATATCATTGGTCCCTTTTTCATTGGGGGCAACTTGAATGGCGATGATTATTTGGGACTACTTCAAAATGATGTCATTCCAAATTTAGCAAATTTATATCCTGATCCAGGAAACCCTCAGGTTCCAGTGAATACGATATGATTTTAGCAGGATGGAGCACCATTACAGTACCAATTTATATCCGGCAATACATCGATACATTTCTCAATCGGTGGATAGGGAGACGAGGATCGATTGAATGGCCAGTGCGATCACCTGATTTTGCATCATTAGATTTCTTTTAATGGGGATATGTAAAGAACAATGTGTACAAAACTAAACTTTCAGATTTGAATGACTTAAAAGAACGAATAACGCCTTGCGATTAGTTAGGTCATGCCTAATATGTTGAATAATGTTAGAAGGCAGTAGATTAGAATGTTGCCAAGACGTTCGTGGTGGATATTTTGAACATCTACTTCATTAACATCCCTAGTTCTTTTTCGTATTCTACATTTCTTCACGTTTTGCATTACATTTTTGAATAGAGAATGAAGAGACCTTTCAAACCTATACTTCCCATTTAAAAAATTGGGGATTGCACCTGTTACTCGGAGGGGGTTGAAGGTAGGAGTGGCATTTTCACGTTGAAAAATGTCAAATTATAATGTTCATTTGAAGTGTTTCGTAATTTTTTTAATTATGTACAATAACCGAAATAATGAATTTATTTCATTTGACTTTTACACACTGTATATGGATATCTTAGACGAAATTGAAAGCAATTATTTCACTCTTGATTTTATATTGAGATATCACCAAAGTGAGATAGATAAAAATAATGTTTCAAATATAAACTTTTCGATGCAATATGACCTATTTTTCATTAAAAAAGATATACTGCTGGTTCACCTACCCGTGAGATATCTTCAGAACGATGATATAAAACATAAATAATCCTAATCTGCATCGTATCCGAAACGTAAGCTATGCAAAACTTGTGAAAGTATATATATTCAGGTTACGTTTGAGTGCTCCTTTTAGTAGAATGAAATAATTCTGTTTTTTCTCGTGTATCCGCGTTAAGCCCCACACTAGTGAGTTATGCCACCTCATCGATTTTGACAGGTCATTTTAGAATTGGAAAACAGGATTGTCGAAAAATATGAGATCATTCCAGATAACGAAACTGTAGTGCCAAATATCCCGTGATCATATTACGTTCAATGGACATCATGTTATGCTACAGAATAAATTCTGAGTTACCGTAATATACATAGAAGTCATTATTGAATTGAGCTAATTGAAACGTGATGGAAATTCATTTTGAAACTCTGATACATGTCACAGCATGATTTTTCACTATAAAAGATTTGCAAAACTGCGACAAGTGTTTTGCTATAAAATAGCAGATGGAGATATTATATAGCGAAACACGTGATCGTAAATCTTTCACTATGGAAATCTCACACTAAACTGTATAAGTTCAGTATTATTTGTGATTAGGGATCAAGTAAAGAAGCAAATTAATATTGACTGATATATCACAATAAAAAAGGTGATATTTAACGTAATTTTTCCTCTCCTAACTAGACTAAGACACAACTTATATGTTTGAAAGATAGTTGTGGCAGTATTTTGTGACTTCTTTGAGGCATTTGACCGCATGAGTGAAAAAATACTGCTGCAGACGCTTCCGTGTAATGGTGTGAGGGTGTTAGGTTACGAAAGGTTCCGCTGATATATGCAAAATAGTGGCAGTTAGTCAGAAATGGCAATTCTTCATCTGTTTGTTTTAGCTCAAACGATACATCAACTTGTGCTTTTGAAGTTATGGAAGTTATTCTATCATGCATGGATGCATATATTCCTTTTTTAATGAAACGAGCTCTTAACGGCAAACCTTGGTTCAACAAAGATTGCGAGAAAGGTATTGCCTTCAAAAATCTTGCCTACCGGCAGTGGCGCGAAAATCCCAGTTCCGAAAACTGAACTAGATTTGTTAATGCTCGCAACAGCTACAAGTTTAGAATAAATGAAAGCAAAAAACTTCACAATCAGAGAATGAGGGATGAACTGCTCGCCAATCCCAACGAGTCTAGATCCTTCTAGTCGGTAGCTAAATCTGTTAATCAAAACTTTACAGAATCCACAATTCCACCACTAACACAAGAGGATGATTCAATTGCAACAATTGCCATAGAAAAAGCAAATCTACTAGCTGAAGAATTTGCGTCTCACTTCACAGTCGATTTTCTGGGAAAGGCACCACCCACTATTTCCATAATAGAATCCACTATGTCGGAAATTACTTTTCGACAACGTCTAGTCAGGCGAATTTTAAAACAGCTCAATATCGACAAGGCGTCTGGTTCTGATGAAGTGCCTGTCAACCTGTCTTACAAGAAACAGGTTTTTCCTTTTGGGAAAGAAAGTTTTTGGCTTTCTACTACTCCATCTTGATACAAAAAATTGTGGGAGTCTTCCAAAGAAAGGAAGGAAGCAATCATTTTTTGAAAAAATGAAATACCAATAAACATAGATGTGTAGATCATTCAAAGAAGTAACTTTCAGACAC
>WOGR01003262.1:0-16125 GCA_015342045.1 Leptinotarsa lineolata
TGAATCTACCAGATATGTCGATCATAGAGATGTCATTCATATATAGCAGAAATAGAATAGGGCCTAACACAGAACCCTGTGGTACACCAGATTCGATGGCCCTGTTCTCCGAGAGTTCCGTTGTCCTCAACATTTGACTCCGTCCTGAAAGGTAAGATTCGAACCAAGTGTTTGTTACACCTCTACATCCATATTTATGAAGTTTTTTAAAGTAAAATTTTATGATTGACGCAATCAAATGCCTTTGGAATATCGTCGACAAATAAAGGTAGTGTCTTCCCTACCTCTTTCAAACTCGTCGTTTATTTACCGCTTCACGTCTTAGATGTCAATTATAAAAGTGTCACCATCTGTTTGAGAAAAAAGTACTTCTCGAAATTGTTTTCAAAAATAAAAACAAAATGTGGGAAAACCACGATAAGATGCCTATACACTGGTGTAGCGACTCATACCTGTAGAATTTTCATGCAAATCGTTTGACCAATATGGTAAATGGTGATGACGACAGAAATTATTATTTCAAGTCGTGTGCATATGTATGAATGTTCACTAGGTTTTCTGATAAAATTACAAATTTGGTGTTCAAATATCTCAAAAATATGCTCGGACTCAAGCATCCAAAAATCGTTTACTATGCACTGGTACAATTTTATTCTGGAGATTTTAGAGAAATGGGTTTGAAGATTATGCTAAGCAAGTCCTATACCATCCCAAGTGATGAACCATATTGGAAGGCTGACATAATAGACATATGTCAAAATTGCTCACTTTGAAATTACATCAATGAAAGAAGTTAAAACCATCGGCCACATTCATTTCACTAGATATGAGCTGAAATTACTTCTATTGAAATATCACACACCTACAAAACCATCAGGCAACAAAGTTTCACCTACCTTGCATCGAAGCTATATGGTGTCATCTCCTGCCATGTCAAACTTCTCAACGAAAGGAATATCTTTATTCAAGTCTGAAATTGAAAAACCAATATCAATATCCCCTTGAATAAAACTTCATCAGTTGATTGCTTTGAAAAATAATTGAAATTTAAAACTTACCTCAATAGATATTATCCTTATTAAGAAAGGCAGAACTGGAACCTTCTGCTTAGAAAATAGAGAAGAAGTAATAGTTGACTTCATCTCCTGAAGATGCCGACTTGGTTGGTGAAACGCGCGTTGAGAATAGTGATGCAGTTCAGGTGTTTAAGAAAACGGCTTGTTTTGGACCGTAATTACATTTACGCACACCTGTCGGATATAATCTAACGCCCTTCGTGGTATTAGCCAGGGGAGCAGTTGTTTTCTGATAGGTGTCAGTCCATTAACCTACTGTGTAGGTGAGTTGAGACTGGCCTGAACAAATTGTTCCTTTATATGATTTTATTAATTCTCTTTCATATTTACTCATGTTAACTTCATGAGAGGTTGTAATGCACACCTGTGACATATTATTTTGATAAAACCACAAACAGGCTCTGCTTTTGTGAGTATACACTATTTATTTACATTTCCTAATTTCGTAAAAAATAAAATGTTACCTATTATAGTTGTTTAAATGAAAAAAATGAATATTTCCAATGCATCTCACCAAAAAACTTGACTCGTTTTCGTTTTATAATAAAAAACTCCTATAATTTTTTACTCATATATCTTTGACCTGTATATAATGAAACATTTTTCAACTTAAAATTATATTTATAATATTTCATATATGATATTAATAATAAATACATCACATACAAACATTCATCACTAAAACAATGCAATAACAATTTCCAAGTTATCAAATATATAAGCCTGAATTATATTTAATAGTAAGAGAAAGCTATCAGTAACTGTACTGTTACTTGTGTAAATAAACTAAAATTGAACTGTTCATATACAACTGTCCAAAAAAGGGCAGGTTTAATTTTTTTGAGACACTGGTGAACTTAAAATTCATCTACCTTCATGAAGTATATCTACTCATCAGCTCAAATTGCAAACCTGTAATGACTTTCCCAAAAGGGCTGACTTACTGCTAACCTACAAACAAATTTTTCCAATTTATAAATGACTTTGGTACTAGCAAAAAATTAACATTTCAAATTATAACAAAGTAAAAGTTAATAAAACGGATAGAAAATTTTAAAGAAGGACTCTAATCTCTAACCTAATGGTTGCTTTGTATACTGTGCCAAAAAATATCTTTCCTTAATAAAAAAGTTTTTTCTTGAGAATATTTCGGAAAGTTTTGGAAAAATCCCACAGAAAATTTGGGTGCTCTTCCAGTAGACGAAAAAAAAATTGGTTACAATTCAAATCAGTAACCTGACTAAAACGAATTTCACAAAAGGACAAACTAAACTCAAATCCGGATCAAAATTGGTACAATATATTTTTTTCTGTGTGATCCCCACACTGTTGCAAATTGAATTGATGAAAGTAGACTCATACAGCCTAATTTTTTATTTGATAAATCCTTATTTTCATTGTTTAAAACTCTAATATACTATCTGAAACTTCGAAAATGGAATAAATTTCATAAAGTGAAATTATAATCGAGTGCTCTAAAATAAAACAAATATAACTGCTTATATGTAAATGGTATTGCCTATTAGAAAAATAAGTGTTTTGCCTTCGAAACAAATATACTAACGGATGGGTTACGTTTCATAACAAGGCTGTAAAGATTTGATTTCAATTATAGCAATGATACTATTGTCAAGAGACTTGAGAGTTGACAGATAATAATTTCTATGACATAAAAAATCAGAAGTGACACTTCATCTATTAGTGCAGTGAACATTCAATGCATTTGTTTTCCCTATATATCTTATTAATATTAAGTTTAAGCAATTCCCATCATTCCGAAACCCTAATTAGTAAAAGTCTATTTTCAAACCTGGTTTTAATATTGAAATAATACTTTTCAAATGGAATTTCTGAAGGACTGATACAGAATTTTCATTAATTTTCAAGATAATGAACTAGCTTCTTAAAGTCATGATGATTGCAAAAACTATAAACTTTTGCTTTTCAGAACGATAGGGTTCCTCGAATTTTTAAATAAACATTTTATAATAGGACGGTAGCTACACCCGATCTACATTGAAATAGTTTCTCTAACATTGGTGTGAATGAAAAAAAGATCAAAGTTGAATTGGGTTTTATATCATCTACTCTCCCTAAACGAGCAATCATTTCCTTCAAATTGCCGAAAAATAAATATCTTTACCTTCGGTTGTTTTGAAACGTAGAACAGAGCATAATAGTACAGTATTAAAACAAAATGGAATCGGAGAGATTCTCAAGGTTCGAAATTATTTACTCAACTAGCAAGAGCAATTATCTTTGCTAGCTTGTTGATCACTGGACAAATTGTTACGACCTGGTTGCGAGGGCTTGTGTTGTACTCCAGATTCAGCAGCATTGAGATCCAAACGACCATCTTGGATGCTCTGGTATATTTTTTTTGCTGTTTCAAGAAAGGCTTCTTCTACATTGTCACCGCTGAAAAGTAAAATTTCTATATCGAACCAAGTTATTGTCATTATGGAGTGTGAATGTAAATAGTCCATATCGAGGCCGAACAAAATTCACTTAAAAATGTATCATTCGCCCCCGAACAATTTTTTCCTACATTATGAAATGCTCTTGGAGTAATATTGATGCTAGCAACTCTTTTATTATCCACAAGTTGTGAAATGAATTGCAGTTGTGTATCGTATACTACAGATGTCACTTATTCCCTCGAAAAACATGTAAAGGTGTCATATCAGGTGATTCAGTGCGCTCTTCTAAGGTATCACGTTTGCCTGTCCACAGATTTGGAAAATTGTCAAATCCAAATGCGTTTTCAACTAATATTAGGTTTCAGCACATGAAGGATAATCTGACTCAAGGTCAAATAATTGTCATGACATCGCCCCCCCAAATGTCTCAGACAAAGAAAATATTCCTATAACTACATTTACAGCTATGCACCAGACATCGTTCAAGGTCACAACTAATTATGCACCAGACATTGTTAAAGGTCATCTTAATTACACCACTTGTCATTAATTAATCATTAATGACGTCGTAGTGGTGGGCGAGGCTTAGAACCGGCTCAAACCTTCTACTTATGATCAGTAGAGTTCGTGTCATTGAGACTAATCTATTTAGATTCAGTTGACAATCAACGTTCAATTGAAGAATATCTATAGATTATCCCAGATGACTCTCAGTGGAGCATGATAATTGGGTGTCTCACGAATTTGGTAATGGTACTTACCAATTAGCTGATAAAATTATCAAATGAATCAGAAAATAAACTTTTTCGGGTGGGCTTATATAAGGGAGTTGTGATTTGGAAATAAGTTTGATGATTTGGAGCTGATTCCATGAATAACATAGATTAGAACGATTTATGAACAGTCCACACACATTACATATGCAGTATAAATACTGATAAAGCAAAAATCATTAACAAATCCTAGATTATGAAAGATAAATGAGGCTCTCCAGGACAATCAAGTGCAAAGTCAAGCCTCAACATCGACCACTGACAAGATTTGTCCTGTGTCATCGACCTTACTTACTCAGGCTTGTTCTTTCAGCCTAGCACCACTGATGAGTCCTACATCGACTCATCAGATCGATACAGAACTGTCTGGGGTCAAATCACAAATGAGTTGATTCGGCTTGGCAACTGATTGCCTTGGGGAGCCTCGTTAATCTTTGATATTCGAGGATTGGATTGTCTGCATTACCTGATATGACACCCTTAGATTTTTTGTGAGGATTAGTGAAATCTAAAGTTTATGTTACACAACCACAGTCTACTCCAGAGCTCATGGTTAGAAGAAGTTGTCCAAACGAAATCACCCCAGAAACATTCCATAATGAATTAGTAAACAAACAAATTAATGTCATTACGTACTGTCACCAATGACATGAGTAAACTGAACTCATCAGTGACATAAAGTCGCAATGTTATGGATGAGTAAGTTCTTTATCTTGAATGTTATCCTGGTTGGTGCTGAAGAGGCAATATGGCAAGTGTTTTATTGCGAAACATCGATGTCCGCCAGTGAGGATGTTGAATACAGAATTGAAATACCTATCAAAGAGTTATCACAAGACTCTTCTTTCTATTTGGAATAAGAATTGGTAGCACCCTCACGGCAATGAGTGATGCAACACTATTATCTTTCTCAAGTAAAAATACTTGAAAGTAAATTTTGTCTAACCTTGATATCTTGTTCCATTGATTATTCTATATTTATTCAAATTGACATATTCCATACTCTATGAGAATACTATATTTTTGTTGAAATTGAAAGGGTTATATTTTTAGGAGCGATTAATTTTTTAAGAATGTTTTTGGCTTTTCAGTACTCCATATTTTTTGTATATATTTAACCAATAAACTGTTTACTTCCTTACTTAGCCAATTTCTGGTCAAAAATTAGCTAAGTCAGGGAGTAGTTAATCATTTTCCAAAACTTGAAAGGGGTAAGTATCACTTTGAAATCTATTTGATATGGCATAAATTCATTACCTAAACATAAACATAAAAATACACACAAATATCCTGCTGACCACACATGTTATCAATGACCCCCTCAAATGCTATGACCACATTACTGCAATCAACAAACATATCAGCTTAAAAGTTATCAAGATGATTACATATCAGACATGTTGAATAAAATTTAAGTCATCTCTAAAAAAATAAAAATAAAAAAGAATTTTAACCCTTTCATGACCCCATATATGAAATAGTTTTTTCTGAACAATATTTCAGTGCCCTTAATAATGTCCTTAATGCATCTGAGGGATGACTTTAGCACAAGTCACCTCATTTTTGGCTCAACTATCGTCTTGAGGGATCGGGACAGGTCAGAAATATTAATGAGTTTGATTGTACAAGTTAATATGCCTGTTTCTCAACAAGCAGTTTGGTTAAAAGTAAATGCAATCTACTCAAAACCATTCGTATCAATACAAATTTTAGAATGCGCTACACATATTGATGAAATATTGAACTAAGAATAAAAAAGTCATACAATTTCCATATGCATAGAACTACACATCACATTACCACCACCATGAAACTTTTTTCTGTGCTTAAAGAATCATATCTTAAGACACAGAGACTCTCTTGAATTGGTTAATGGTTCAAAGGATTGGGTCAATAAAACATAACTAGATAAAAAACACTCACGTTTTTGCACTAGCTTCAACAAACATCAAACCATTTTCTTCAGCAAATTTACTAGCCTCTTCATAAGTAACATCCCTCTGTCCTTCCAAATCACACTTATTTCCTATGAGGAATATAACTGTACTTGGATTGGTTAAGTTCCTGGTGTCTGTCAACCAACTGCTGAGATGGTTGTATGTAGATCTCCTAGTAATGTCGTACACCATCAAAGCACCAGCAGCACCACGATAATAGGACCTTGTTACAGCCCTAAAGCGTTCCTGTCCTGCGGTGTCCCAAATCTGAAGCTTAATTTTCTGTCCAGATACTTCAATGATACGAGTGCCAAATTCTACCCCTATGGTGTGGGGACAGTCAGCCATGACTGAAATTAACATGTTATGATGCTGATGTTTTCTTCAACAATGTTAGATAATTATAGATTTTCATTTCATCACACTATTTCTGCTATATTTCAAAAGAAAGGATTACTTTTCAATGTGTGTCTTTTACTTACACTTCTTCTCAGTAAATTGGTGGAGGAGACATGACTTTCCCACTCCCATGTCGCCGATTATGATGTATTTGAAAATGTAGGAATAGTTGTAAGGACCAGCTGACATTTTGTCTGAACTGTAAACAAACAAATCAGAAAACACAAAGAATCGAAAGCAATGACGGACTAGCTCGCAGCTGATTATCTAAAGGATTAAGAATGTTAAAAATAATTATATAGTTAATGACTAATAAATGGTAATAGTTATACACAATATACATTGAAGCTAATTATTAGAAAAAACTTGGGTTAAATGTAGTCTAGAACAGCAGCACATTACCATTTACCTTTCGAACACTCAAATCCAAATGAAACGAATTTTCAACAGTTCAAAGTAAGAATTAACAAGAATTTTTATGGTGATCGAAACTTTTCTTTGACACGATGTCAAAAACTACAAATAGTGGGTGGCCATTTTCAATGCTTTTGACAAGAATGACAAGTAATGAAGTAATCTAGATATTCTAGATCCTCAATTGATTGATGGTGGGTGAGGCCAATTTTTAAATTCTATAAAAGATAAATATCATTCAAACGGCTTTGATTTAAGGATACTTCTTGGGAACCAGAGCAAAGTGAATTGTTGCACCGGAAAATGATCTGTCAAATTGCGACTAGCGCCAAATTTAAAAACAAACTTCATCAACAGGGCAAGGTAAAAGTTAAAAAGTTCATCATCGAAATATAATAATATAATATACTATATACTGATAAGAAAGTAGATTTACCGATTTCATTGATATGTGTGTTATATGATTCGAAAAACTATTATTCATGTGACGCGGATTTATCATGTAAGGACAGAAGCATTGTTTAAGGATTTAACAGAAGGGTCGCATATTATGTGGCCTTCTGCATATCCCTACAAAACTCTTGAAAAATTAGGGTTAGGTTTGAAGCATGAAATCAATTCCGTTTTACATTTACTACTTTTAATAGGTACACAGTTTAGAACAGATTTCAAATTTTTCCTACTCTGCAAAAATGAATCCAGTCAGAAATAAATATTTTTAAGCGTTTATTTCATCCCAAAATACACAGAGTGTTGAATAGGGACACCTCTAATTCTGAGAATAACAATTTTGCCATTCATGGGCGTGTCAATAAAAAATTACTACATCTACAGGGTGTTTCAAATTCGATCCTCACCATTGGGATCTCGGAAACTATGAGAGATATGAAGATGGTTAAATTGGGGCAAAGTTGCGCATTTATCTGACTAGCAATATGTCGTTGAGAAAGTTCTGAACCACCATTTTGAACCACTTTTTTGAGATGTCATAAATTTGTATCATATCTTTTATCTTCATTCGTGAAAACCATTTTTCGCCAAAAATTCAATGACTTGTACAATAACAAAATGTCATTGAGTGTAACAAACTGAAAGCCAAATTTAGAAACATTAAAAGTCATAGCCTATTATGGTAAGAATTAATTTTTTTCAATATCTCCAATTTTTCGAAAAAGAATGATACCTTATGATACATCATTGAAAAGTTAAAGTCTGGTTCTATTCAAAACAGAAAGAATCCAATGTAGCGCCCTCAAGAAAAAATAGAGTTGATGTTGGTGGCAGGAAAACGAAACGTCGGATATGAAATCTGACAACACCATTATCTAGCAAAGAAAAAGTGGCAATGTGGAAGTGCAATTTAATTTCGAATCCTTCGAAAAATAAACCAAAAAAAACATTTTCCGATAGTTCTGTTTTTCCGGATATTTTCGGATATACTCGGAATTTTAGAACTTTCTCAACGGCATATTGTTAGTCAGGTGAATGCGCAATTTTGTCCCAATTCAACCATCTTCGTATCTCTCATAGTTTCCGAGATCCCAATGGTGAGGACCAAATTTGAAACACCCTGTATATTCTTCATATTTCTCTTTCAGGCATATGGACCCAATGGTGCCCAAATAGTTTCTCCTGTAGACGAATATGTTCAGCAATCAATTTTGCTGAACCTGGAACCTCTAGATTCTTCCTGGGATACATCTATATTATCCTCAGGAGATTCACAACTCGATGATCCTTTGAATGATGTAGTGGAGAGTTACCTGGCGATTATAAGAAATACTATCCTTCCTGAACACAAAATCTTGAACAAAAACGTTGGTTTGTTATTCACTTACACAGCTATGCACGGTGTCGGCTACAGATACATCAAACACGTTTTTGATGAGATAGAAATTAAGTTTGTTCCAGTGTTGGAACAGAAAGATCCTCACCCAGACTTTCCAACAGTGAAGTGAGTAGAAACAAAATAATAGCCTGAATTACACACTTAAAAAATTTGTCCTCGTTTGAAAAATTTCTAAAGGTGAACAATTAATAAAATTGATCACAGTCATATAATGTTTCCGCAGAGGATGTATCTTTGAAACAGTTGTGATTTTGATAAATTATGAATCTTGCAGAATCAACGAGACTTTTAGCAATTTGCCAAATTTCATAATAACTTTACACCCAATCCAAATGCATAAAATTTTGACAGGATGACAGGACATAACCTCTTTTTTTATTTGGCATATTATGTCTGATTATTTGGGGAAGTGGAAGACTGTTTTATTTATGATTCATATCCCAAACTTCAACTTTACCTACAACTTAATAATGGGAAATAAAATCGATAAATTTGCTTGTTCATAATCCATACAAAAAAAGTGGCGCATGCCCGTAGTCGTAACTTTCTCTCCAGATAATAATTTGCGGCAAATTATTTTTCTGGAAATGAAATGGTAAACGTTACAAATAATATTGACCACACTATCGGTGAACGCATGTACATTTTTTCACTTTAAGGACATAAGGATATTGCAAGACATTTATCAAATTTTTTTGACTTCCAACGTATAAAAAATATTCAAATGAGTGAAATGACCATATATTCCAGCAAAAATTATCATCATGATCATCATGTTGTGGTAATAGAAATGAGCATAAACCTTTGTACTGGAGGTGACAAAGTTATTATTTGCAAACATCTTCTGAAATCAAAAACAAATCAATCATTTTTTTCTCGCAATAATATGACTGTGAGTTCAGTTTGGATTCTACCAACAAATTCCACAAAATCTCATTCTTATACTGGAGGTTTGTTTTAGATTCCCTAATCCAGAAGAAGGCAAAAGCAGTCTGGATTTGTCCTTCAAAACAGCAAATCAAAATAACAGTTTTTTGATAATAGCAAATGATCCAGATGCAGACAGGTTAGCAGTAGCAGAAAAAAATCCAAAGTAAGTATCTTAACAATAAACGATCCACTTTATCATGTTGTTGAAGGGTGGGAATATAAGGAAAAATTGCATGATGGCGCTCCAAGGGTTAAAATACTCCGGAGGTGAAATAGCTTCCCAATCGGATCTCCGGGTGGGAGCTGATTCTAGGGCATCATCCCGCAGAAGTTTTCGAAAACTATTTCTAACAGTCAGCCGGATTCTCCTAACATCAGTCCACAGGGTAATAGCATGGTAATTGCAGTTGCTAAAAGGCCTACCAGCAACTTCATAAATAGTCCTCATATTCTTGCACTAACAGAAACCAAAGCCAGTGCTTCAACAAACCCCGTCAGTTCTCTATATCCCGGCTATGATTTCAACTCCCGATTTCTACTCTTTCAGCTTCCTGGAAGAACGTTCCCTGCAAGTGACCGTCGATGGATATCTCTCGAATACTTTTATCATCAACGCTGGTGTTCCCCAAACCTTCTTTTTATTGTATATTAATGACCTATTGGAAAAAACCAAGAATCCAATATACTTCTTTGCTGACGACAGCACATTTCTTTCGTCATGCCATTTGGATTCCAAGACATCGACTCCGAACCAGATATAATAATGTTAGGACAGACAATTCTGCTTTCCGCTTCGATAAGTTTGTTGGGTGTTAAAATGGACACCAATATGTCTTGGCACAATAATGTCGCTGGAATTGCAAAGGCTGCTTCTCAGAAGCTTGTAATACTGTTCCGAACCAGAAAACTGTACACTCCTCAGCAACTTTTGATGCTTTATAAAGCTTAGATCAGACCATCTTTGAAGCTTCGTTCGCATATATGGAGCTCCACCCCTAAGCATACCCTGAAGCTGCTAAATTTTAGTCAAAAAAAAGAGACATCCGACTAATTGCAGATGCGAACATCACTTGCAATCTTGATAGGCTGGAACATCGAAAAAAGAGATTTGTCTGTCTTCTATAGATACTTTCACAGGGAGTGTCCAAGTGACTTATCACATTTGATTTTACCAAGAGCGGTACATATCAGAAATACGCGACGGACTGTGACTGCTCATCGTTTTGAGGTTCAACTCAGTACACCTCTAACTTCACTATTCAGGAACTCTTCCATTTGGAGTACTGCATTTGTGTGGAATGAATTGAGAACGTTTTTTCAAATTGATTTTATCTCCTGCCATCCAAGTCCAATGTGATTCGCAACTTCCGCACAGGCACTGCTTTTAGAGTGCCTCAAGGATTTTCCTGTAGTGCTTGTGTTTTCTCCTTAAAAAATTGAATAAATAACCTCCAAAAACAGAAAACAATTCTCATAATCAAAAATTAGTTTACGATATGTCTCTTATTTTCTAATCTTGTTCTATAATTACATTTGTTTCTTGTTGAAGTTGATAATAATAAACGTTCAAATAAAACTCCATTCCATAAAATTGTTATATTTTTTTAGAACTGGTGAATGGAAGGTTTTCACCGGTAATGAATTGGGAGCTCTTTTTGGATGGTGGATGTTATTCTGTTTCAAAAAAAGGTTCCCAAATGAACCCTTGAAAAACGTTTACATGATTTCGAGTACGGTCAGTTCAATGATATTGAAAACTATGTCAAAAGCAGAAGGATTCCAATTCATAGATACCTTGACGGGCTTCAAATGGATAGGTGGGTATTAAATAAATAATTTTATTATTTCACAAATAAATTCAAGTTGATTTTAAATTGAGAGTAATTGTGTTGAGAAAAATGGAATAAAACAAAGTTTATTCAAAATTATTCTTTCTGGACCTATCTAAAATCTTCGACAGTGGGCCAAAAAAATCTTGTTGATGTTGCCACTTTTTATAGCACTACAATTTGGGCAGAAATTTTTGATAAAGTAGAAGCAAAAAAATTAAAAACTGGTTTATCTTCAGGTCACTGACATCAAATGGGATAAAAACTATGACCCATTCACAGAAAATTTTGACGGCAATCTGAGTATACCATTTGTTGTATACATCATGAAATACTTTCGCAATACCACTGGCAAGAGCAGATACTCTGGAATTAACTATCCAAATCTAAAAGGTGTTCTGTTACTATCAAATAACTAGCTGACCCTTCAAACTTCGTATCAATTCAGAATTAATAATGTTGTGTTCAATTGTCGGTTTAGTTATTAGATGAGTTATATTGTATTTTTTTCTATTAGGTTTGTGAAGCAAGAAATCGCGTTCATTTGATTGAATTTCTATTTCAGCAAAATATTTTTTATAGAATCATATGAGTTATTACAAAATTCATTATTTATTCGTAGGTAACAAAGCGTTGGACTTGGAACGTGAGGGAAAGACGGTTATTTTCTGTTTTGAAGAAGCCATTGGTTTCATGTGTTCTACGGAAGTCGTAGATAAAGATGGAGTATCGGCTGCTTTTCAGTTGACTACTATGGCTTCCTATCTCTATAACGAAAATAAAACCCTCACAGAAAAACTTGAAGAGATTTATTTGAGTTATGGACAACATGTATCAAAGAATTCATATTTTATTTGCCATGATCCGGTTATCATTAAGAAAATTTTTCACAGAATACGAAATTTCAGGGGAGAGAATACGGTAAGATGTGCACAATATTTGATTTATGAAATGAAATATATTTATAATGAAATACACTAGTGAACAAAATTGAAAGAACACGTGTTCTTTATGCTAGAAACCCCAAATTTGCTGTGTAGAACCACCAAGTGGTTGGTATGAGCTTCTCAAAAGTACAAGCTAAATTTTGAACCCTTCAACATCAGTAGGACCCGATACTGGACGTGTCATAATGACAGTAAGGTTGCGCCTTCTGGTTGATGGTTCCTCGCACAAGAAAAGTCCTCAAACTCGTCCAGTCAACTCAAGAGGATACAAGTCGGGTGGATTATTGCTGATGACACTATTTGCCTTTTTGCGCCACAGAAAACCACCTTCAGTCATTTCATCCCCTGAAATCGTAGAATTATCATCAGGTCCTTTTTGCATCTCTTACGGACGCTCCATTTTATGGTTTAGGTCCTTTCTTTTGATATCCATTTTAAAAGTTTCCATCCTTCATATCTCAATTCCTGAATCTGATCATGGAACCATTCTTTTTCCAAAGATTTCAGTTTCAAAATATCAGGAAGGAGATTCGCTGGAGATGGATGAAATATAAGGCTTCGAACCGAAGCGAATTTTGGTGTGGTATTTTTTCGGGTAAGAAACTCGGGGGCTTCGGCTTTCTTTTAGTCAAAAGTCTTGCGCAACCTTTGCTTTGTCCATGGTAACAATCAACCTCCGCATGTCATACAACGCATCTAACAAAGAGTGTACTCTTAAGAAACTGAGAGCAAAACATTACTTCTTGAAAGCCTCTTGACCCGCCTGTCAACCACCAAAGAGGATGAGAAATGACTATCATTACAAATGTTGTAGCTTGCTGCATCGTTCGCTCTTGTAGTGAGATCAAAATCTTCAAAAATGATTGGTTCTAGGAGTGAATCCAGAAAATATGATTTAGGAGTTGAAGCTTTCATAGGTTGTGAGTGGATGCCAAGGGTAGAAATTTTTGTGAAATCATTAGGGGCATCAAAAGAGAAGATCACAACTACAAATATTCACCCTTCAACTTCAGGAGAGAACAGGGAACATACGGAAAAGACCCAAACAGGATCTAATATAATCGGTAAGTATGGAGTATGCTGTCAGGGGTTCAAGTGGTTGAGCATGGTTTTCTAGATTGTGACAAAATTAAGGAAGTCGTCAGCAGTAATCCGCCCAGTTCTCATCTCCCTGAGTTGACTAGATGACAAAATTTCACCTTGCTACATAGCAAATTTGAGCATTCTGACATTTGCCAGTCTATGGAGTGCCATATGTGGGTACAAGTGTTGCTTTGATGAATATTATCACTACCTGTAATGTGAAAAAAATACTTTTTGATTCAGTTATATGTATTCTGATGATATTTTTGTTCATTCCAGTACCCTCAGGGGATATTGAATGATAAATATAAAGTCACTTCTGTGAGAGACCTGACAACTGGTTTTGATAGCAACCAATCCGACAACAAAGCCATATTGCCAGTTTCAACTAACACCCAAATGATTACTTTCAATTTTTCGAATGGATTGGTTTGTAATCTAAGAACTAGTGGCACAGAACCGAAAATCAAGTATTATACGGAATTGTGTGCCAGCCCTGATATTAAGTGAGTATTATTGGAGTTACATAATAATTTTAATTGGTAGTACCAATGATGAAAATTTTATGCCTAGTGATAAAAATGTATGTGCTTGTACATTATAAATTAATCCATATCGGACAGGATACTACAAAAATGATCCGACATTTTCATAGAAAGATAAAAATGAGGGGAAATTCAATACCAACATACGGAAGTTTTTTTATTAATAGATATAATGAAAATTTGACTTCACAGTTAGTTTGTAATTAAAAACTGAGTAAAAAACAGCGTCTTTGTATTCATCATGTGCTACTCTTAACCTGTCAAATTCTACATTTTTTCGAAAATCCTCAAAAAATCAGTTTTTTTTGGAAATTTCGAAAAATGCCCAAAAAAAGTTGATCACTTTCCAATTTTATACCATTGCTCCAAATTTAGACTCTCTACTGTCACTTCAACTATCGATTCGAACGAAACATGATTAAAATTTCATAATTTTGATGATTACGAGATTTCAATGTCATATCTTTCTCAGAAAATACCCGCATTGCCCTGTTACCAGAAAAAGAAATGAAAACACCTCCAGAAATTCGTCCTTGTTGTGGCAAAGTTCATCTAGTTTTTTCATTTCATTGTTAAAATGATTCGGAATTTAAAATGTATGAACGTCAGTATATCAGTAATCGAATAAACTTATTCTTATTACACTCGTATTCCTTTTTTTAGCAGATTTGTACACGCAAAACACCATAACATTCATTGATTTACCTCAGTAATCTTATAAAGAACCCGAATTCATCATTCAGTATGCCGTCCGTCCCGTTCTATACAAATCATAGTCCTTCCATACACAGACTTCGTGACATTTTTAATAAATAGGGGATTTATGTTAGCAAAACACTCTCGAATGATATTCCCCAAATGTTCTTTGTTTGCCACTGGTCTGTGCTTTCACACGTTTTGTTTGAGATAACCCTATAGAAAAAAGTCTATCGGAGATAAGTCCGTTGACGTTGGTGGCCAATAATTATCCCAGTCTCGTCCTATCACTTTGCCCCTGAACATCTGACTGAGACACTGTTTCACTTCTATCGTTTGGTGGCTTAGTGCCCCGTCAAGCTGATACCACAAATTTCTTCTAACACTCGGAGGCAGATTATCCAAAACTACAGACAACTGATTCATAATGAAATTTCTGTACATGTCTGCGTTCAAGTTTTCTCTAAAGAAATATGGTCCAATTAATGGGTGATTTTTTAAGAGGTATAGGATTTGATTTTCAAAAAACACAAAAAATTCGAAAAAAAATTAATGGAATCTTTTTTGGAATCGATAGAACTATCAATATAATTTAATGTTTGAAGATAATTTCATGCAAATGTTATCCGCGGCTCCGCTTTAGATGGCCCATGCGCAAAGTCCAATTTTGGCACACTCTAACATATCGTATAACAACACGTATAAATGCTTCAATATTTGCTTTCAGAGCGCCAGTCGTTGCTGGTTTATCCCTGTAGACATGAGCCTCAACATGACCTCAGAAGAAATAATCCAAAGGCGTTAAATCAAACGATCTAGGCGGCCAATTGACGGGCCCCAAACGTGAGATAAACTGTTCACCGAAGGCGGCTCTTTATTGGGCCGTTGTTTCGCGTGCCATCTTGTTGAAACCACATGTCAGGCATGTCCAATTCTTTCATTTTGGGCAACAAAAAGTCTGTATGCATCGGTAGCTCTTACAATGCTTGTGGCTGGTCTTCACTCCAGATGCGGCAATTTTGCTTGTTAACGTATCCATTCAACCAAAAATTAGCCTCGTCGCTGAACACAAGTTTCTGATAAAAATGTGTATCTTCCTCCAACTTTGCCAGCGCCCATTTATCAAATGTTCGACATTGTGGGAGATCGTGTGGCTTCAATTCTTGCACCAGCTGTATCTTATAAGGTTTCACATCCAAATCCTTTCTCAAAATTTTCCACGTCGTG
>WOGR01003263.1:0-16124 GCA_015342045.1 Leptinotarsa lineolata
CAACATAAAAACAGTTCAGTACTTAGTGTTTTCTCCCCTAGCTCTAACGATAGCCTACATCCCCCTGGGATTCCGCAAAAGGTCTTTGATGGTTTTTTATGGAATTCGATTCCATTCTTCCTGTGCAGCAATTCTTAATTCTGCAATTGAGTTGGAGAGGTGGATTTCGTGCTTGTATATGTCTTTTTAGGATGTCCCAAATATGTTCTATGGGATTTGCGTTAGGACTGTTTGGTGGTCACTACACTGCCTCAAGTCCACATTTTTTAAGTTACTCAGTAAGCCTGAAGTTATCCCAATTTTACGGTATTATATTTATCATTGAATCACATCTTGAATAGATCATTCTAAAAACATTTTTTTTATCAAAAAGTGTATTTTTCAAATGAGTAAATACAAACGATAAATAATTTATTCCGATTAACTATAAAAATGAGTATAAAACCATCAAAACTACCACTTGTCCAAACTATCAAGACACACATATCTGACTAACAAAAGTACTTTTCATGCAATCAAAACTTCAAAACTTTTAGAAATTTTATCCAAATGGATTTGTTAGACGTCTACTTTTGTTCGATGAATTTTTGTGATTTCATTGCCATACGATTCTTATAATATTCATCTTCTAAATGACTGTATTCTGCAAGTCACGATTCACTACTCCAACATAAAAAGGATGCTTTGTTGTTTGTAAATGCCACATAAGCTCTCATTAAAACCTCCTATAGTCGATGAAAAATTAAAGCAATGCATAGAGAAAGTGCATAAGAAGTGTAATCAATCGAAATGGCAAGCATTCGAAGGAAATTCCTGAATTAGTGTGACCAATTCAAGTGGTTTATTCGATTCATCAATCATCATGTCCAACTAATAAAATAAAATCAGCGAAAGGTGTCTTTTCAGGGCATGTCATCGAGAAAGTTACATCTTCATTACACCATCATTAATTTCTACCTATCTAACTGATAGTTATTGATGAAATTCTAGATCATGCTCCGCAAATTGAATCATCTCAAAATCTCCCGGACCAAAAAATGTAATTTAATTTTTTCATCAACAATAAAACACTTGAAATATCTGCCGTCATATTGATTATCATTCGATAATGTCCCAAATTGCTATTATGACTGCACAATTTCATAATAACCAACCGTTTAGGAGAAATTTGCATCCACAGATGATGATTGGCTATAAATTTGATCCAATAATTATCCTAATCAAAAGGTATATTTTTAATTATAACTATCAAGTTTTGCACAAGGTATTTTGACAATCATAAGATTATTATGTAAGCTAACTATTGAATGATGAGGAACCCCAGTTACGCGATCAGTATTTGAAAAATTGTTTTTTGTAAAGATACAGTAGATTTTTTCTCAACACTGAATGAACAAATATCTGTTTAAAAACCTGTTCAAAATCTGTTTTTCTGTTAATCAGCTGTCGCCCCCATACGAACGACAATTTTCAGAAGTTGAGAAACTTGTGCGAGGTGAGGACTAACGAGGTCTTACCTTTCAACGTGTGATTCCTAATATCTGGTCGAGGTTGGGACTGAATAGAATTAAATAACTAAATATTTTTTCAAATGTAGAAACTGGTAAATAACTGATACATAAGCTCAGGTTATTTCATCATCACATGTTTTTTGAACGAGTTTGTGCATTTCTTATGTTGATGCCAATTGATTCATTCTCAAACTTAGGTACACATTTTTAACATCGATTAGTTAAATAAAACTCAGGTTTTTAAAATGCAAGTACTTCAAATTTTTAAAATATATATGGAGCATCAAATATATACATTTTAGTTTGTATAGACACGCCTGAAGGAGCTGTCATTTTTGTAAAACTATTCAGTGAAAATCTCACAATAATGTGTTTCTTAAATACGAATAGTCCACTATCAGAAAGTAATTATCAGGTCATGCCACTTCAAGAAACAGTAATAAGTGTCATAGGACATTGATATACTTTGAAAAGGAAAAACATGGATTTGGCTCATCGGACATATCATAAGTTGAGCAAATCTATTGACAACAATATAGAAAAAACTTCACTGTTGGGTAGATCTGGAGTATATGAGTTGACTTGGTTCCTACCCAAAACTTCATATTGGCCAAACGAAGAGACTTTTTTCCCAAAGAATGAAAGAACATAAAAGTAGTTTCTTAAATGTAAAGACCAATTTCATATTTGCAAACTAAATTTTGACAGTGGCTTATGATTTCAATCACGAACATAAAGTATTACATTCTGAAGAAAAAAGTTTGATAGTCAATTTTTTGGAATCCTTAGAAATTAATGGATTTGAGAATTCTAAAAATTTACTGAATTATCATATAGAATTGAATTCTCTGCCACTTCCGAATCTGTTTTATAATGTAGAATTTGGTGATAAATATATTACATGTGCATTCAATGAGTTGGTGAAATATTTTTTTGTGATTTTTGAATTTTTTAATCAGCCGTTTTGTAAAATGTACAGTGGAAATCTCGAAACAAAGTGTTACTTGGCTATGTTACGGATTTTCATTAAGTATCGGGCAAACTTACAACTATTGTATAGTATCTATACCTATATTACTACCTATATTACCTATATACCTATATTACTATTGAATGGCGTGTATTTAGTTTTGGTAAAGGTTATCATAAGGGACATTTTGTCAAATCATTTTTTGATTCCCATCTCGGAAATTTTTCCACCGAT
This sequence comes from Leptinotarsa lineolata, assembly GCA_015342045.1. Taxonomy (NCBI): domain Eukaryota; kingdom Metazoa; phylum Arthropoda; class Insecta; order Coleoptera; family Chrysomelidae; genus Leptinotarsa; species Leptinotarsa lineolata. The sequence continues at coordinate 2,716 of WOGR01003263.1, forward strand.
TTTCCAGAGTTTGATGTGTACTGCACTTTGGGCTCAAAACTGTCCCTTGAGGTATACTATACTTCACATGATTTATAGGCCTAAAAAAATTACAATTAGAACATGTGTTACTCTTTGTTGCTGTACTTATTCAAGAGATACAGAGCAGTTCTGCTGGGGAATCGCACGTTAAAAGGTAAGGCCTCGTCAATCCATTGTTCGCACAAGTTTCGACTTCTGAGGGTTGACGTTCGTCAGCTGGTTAACGGAACGAGCAATTTTAGCAACCAAAACAACAATTTTTAGTTCCTCTAAAGCCGAAGTCTTCTAGTAGGCCACCCATAATGTTATGATCCACTGTATTGAAGGTCTTTGCTAAATCAAGAAATATACATATAGTTTCCATCCTTATCTGAGCTATTAGGTCGATGATTTGACTTAAGAGCTGTATCGCACTCTTTGAAGCGTGGTTTTATCATTCCTATTTTCAAGATTTCAGGAAAGCTTTCAGTTAGCTTTATGCACAATGGTTTTATAAAAACGTTTCAGCAAATTCATCGTTGAAACTTCAGTAAAAAGCAACGGCATCTTCTTCGATAGCCAAGAAATCTACGTCCCCCAAAAAGGAATTTCTAAGAGTGGACGCAAGACTGATTTCTCTCTCTATCTCTCTCACTCTCTGACGACGAATTTCAGAAAACAATATTAAAAGAGATCATTTCCTATTCACTTTTCGTGATTTATACGAACAAAACTCAGTTGTTAACTAATTTCGAATCCTTCTTGAGAGACAAATTTAATAGTTTAATAGTAAGAAAATAGTGAGGAATACATTCATCATACGATTTAATTAAGGAAGTTTCAGTTAAATTACGGAACAGACGATAAAAAAGTTGAGAATGACTCACCGTTAATTGAAACACTCGGATCGAAATCTTTCCTAATAAGAAAAAAAATTAATTACAATTCCAATAGGGATTGAGAAATGTATTTTATCAAACAGCAATTTTGTTACAAAAATAATGTTTTAGGAAGTAATATAATTATCCACTTATTAGAACCCATTATGTGTAATTCACTCATATATAATAACTAACGTGGTTAGTATTGTTGTTTTCATTTTTTGTTTATGGTGATTTCATTGGGATTTATTCTCAAGTTTACTCACGATAATTCGTAAACATGAGTCCGTGACATACCACGATTGCAACTCCATTTTACTCTTCTCCCAAAATAAAATAAAGTACCTACACGTTTGTTACTAACATAACATGATATTTAACGAATCTAGAATGCTAAATGAAACAAATAATGGAAGTAATAACATAGAAGTTATTTCCTCCAAATTGAATATGGCGGTACTCTGACGTCATCTCATCTATGTTGTTTGACAGTAGTTAATACACTTGATGTTGTGAGAAACGGAAGAGGATGTTTGCTCTGTTTACTCTATTTTTCACATTTAGGATTTGAAATTTTCACGTACTTTGCAAGATTTTTATGGCCATATTTTACTTCATCTTGAAAATTTCAATAGAAGTTGTCAAAGATGGGGTTAATTTTTTTTCCATTTTCGACAATTATTGCTTGATGATAAGAAAAAGATTTCAATTCCTAAATTTCCATTCGAAACTTGAGGAGAAATCGTTTTTCACAACATCAAATTGTTTTACAATATTGCCATAGATGACGTCAAAGTGCCGCCATATCGAATTTAGAGAAAATGTCTCCAACAACGCCTTTTTGAAGGGAGATGGTCACCTGTGTTGTATCGTTGAGAGGAAAATTTTATATTTTATCAAATGGTCTGAAAAGTATACATAGTTCGATTCAAAATTCTTGACTTGAATTCATTTCCGGTTGAACTGATATAGGTTTTCAATTGTTTTTCTATCAGAAATATCGACTCTAATGAACTGTACGCTCGTTCTGAATTTAAAATTTCTTACCTCAGAAACAAATGAATGGAGCCGTGAAGAGTGATTCCATACCCGGTATACTATGTGTAGTGTATTGATGTAGTGGACCACTCGGTATATTAGTTCATATTATAAGGCGTCAGTTTTTAGGTGAGATAAAAATCAGTATATATCAGCAGTCTCTATGTAGTCGATGGAGAATAAGCACCTATTAAAAACCACGAGTGATTTTAATTATTGGTAGTAAGTCCCAATATATTATTCAGTATTTTCAGTGTTCATCAATAACGCATTCACTTCTAAATGTACTCATATTGACATATATCGCCATTTAACTTCTTGCAACTTTTCAATTACTGGTGTTATGTTTTGTTTGATTCTCTTTGTTGTTGCTGCTTTTAAATCATTCATTATGACCTTTAAAATCAATTTGAAGTTAATTGTTTATTACATATTTGTTAATGATACTGTATTTCATTCAGAAATTGATCGAGGTAATTTCATAGACAAACGAATCAATTGGTGGGAAATATTTGAAATGAACTGATTTTTTTGTTGAGAAACATTAAATTTCTTTCCTGAAGTCTTCGTTAGTTTATAATTCATATTCATCTACAGATGAAATTTTGCAAAGATTGGCTTCGGTGTTTGAGTATTTGAGGAATTTGGATTCGTTGACATAATGGGACAATGTTGTGAATTTCAAATTATCTATCGAAGTAAAAATTGTGTTCAGATCCATGTTAATTGCTCAAAGTATTCTTGATTGAATTCCGGACATTTAAAAAGGCTGCTTTTAAATTCGTTCCTAAAATAGTAAAAGTTTGTGGGATATCTTCTAATTTAAGTTTGATTCTAGATTTTTACTTTCTGTTTTACCTGTAAACAATTCTGTAAGCATTTATTTTCATCACATTCTTGTAAAATATACTTTGCAAGTTGAATAAATACAGTGCATAAAGAGAATTCCTGTCTGGTATTTCCTAAAAACATAAACATTCAGGTCAGACCTATATCGAACATTTTTCAACTTTCTAATGACTGTTTAATGTGTAAACTCTAGTAACTTTGGCAATTTTTCAATGACTAAAACAACAAAAATTATTTCATTTCATTGAATCATTTTCAATTTTGAATTTCAAGATACTTGTGAGCTAAATTTTGTGCAATTTATAACATGTTTTGAAGATTACCAGATCTTCATTCTGCTTCCTAATTCGAAATGTGCAGTACCATCACAAGTTTTTCTCAAAATGAATTTTGAATGATCACATGTGTTATGTTGAGATCCAGTTTCCGGAGAAAGGGTTGGTAGGTAGATAGATAATAGTAATAGTAGATTAATAGTAAGATTCTTCGAAACCCTCTTACATTGGATAGACCGGAAGTATATAAGTAGACTTTGATATGTTGGATCTATAAAAATCTTGACCTACATAACTGAGATAATGTTATTCAATTTGTTGGAAATTATCATTTCGCAAATTACGCAACAGGCATAGGAAATTTACAGTCAAGTTTCGATTTCTAATTCATCGCTGGTCAAACTGTATTCACATGAAAAAAGTTACATACACAGCAAATATTCACGAAATGCCCGTATGAGAAATACCAGCTGTCCATATTCATTTTATATATCACTAATATATCGGAAACTGGCAGTCTTGGCGTGTTTTATGCTCTTATAACCACAATTACAAGCGGATGCATTTTTTTCATGAATGATTTCCTGACTCACATTTATCTATATGATTATGAAATACAAATATGCAGAAGTTATCGGAGCACACAGTACCGGTATATTTTTTACAACTAGGGACACACATATTGGAACATCCGTTATGCTATGTTGATGCATGAAATCGTATTAGAATTTATAAATGTATTTTCCTCACATGTTGAATCACACGAATCAACTATGAAAACAATCGTGATTCAAAATAAAATTCAAGAAAATATCAGAGACTCAACGGAAACTTTCGAAACAACATAAAATTTCAGTTCATTCAAATACAATGCATTGAAAACAATGAAGCAAGAACTGCTAGAATAAGTGTAACAAACTAAATCAGCTTTCCCTGTTCAAAAAATACGGTGAATTTTCATTTCTCTCAAAAAATTCTCATTCATTCATTAATTTATATTTTGTATTCTTCAAAGTAGTCCCACTCAGACATAATACACTTTTACCAGCGTTTTTTCCAATCCTCGAAGCAGGTCTGATACGCACATTTTGGTATGGCCTTGAGCTCTCTCAGCGATTCGGATTTTATTTTCTTAATCGTTGCAAAACACCTACTTTCATGGGTCTCTTCATTATTGGGAATAGGAATAAGTCGCAGGGAGCTAAATCTGGTGAATCGAGTGAGAAAGTTTAATCTTTCTCTTGAAGATGATCACTTGGTTTAATAGAAAGCCAAAAACTAATTATTATTATTACTATTATTATTATATTCAAAGCCAGTAATGAAAATCCATGCCTGAACGTGACTGTGCAAGATTTCTGACTGATCAACCGCAGAAAGGTGACGAACCATTTTTGTAGAGCCCACAATTTCAACAACAAATCCTTATGTTCGCACAAACTTAGTACATCACGATCCCAACAATGTAAAACAATCCTTTCAATTACTAATACAAATCGTGTCTATTGTAGATGGAGATGCTCCTTATTCATGTCGGCAACAACCTTCATATTTGTTGCTCGATGCTCTTTGAAACGGTAATTTTCTAATATTAAGTAACTGAGTTCATGCCTTATTTGTGTTGTCTTCAGTTGCTGTTTTCAGTCCGGGCACTGTACGGAATCCTAATACATAATGTGTTGTAATGCCAATATATAATTCCATACATTGACCTACTTTAGAGAGGAGATGTAGACAAAAACGTTCGGTCTGCTCATTTGACTAATGGGGGTCACTTAACTCGATATGGAATTCATTGAGAATGATGAATCGCAGGAAAAACGATTATCGTTATTCACAGTCTGGAAAATGTTTTATTTAATACAGTGCAAAATTGATACGATTGTAGTAGTAGATACATTTCTGTAGGAGGCAGGGTTGCTATTATTTTTGATATGAAAAATAGAATTTTAGATATTTTGCAGTATTCGATAATGGTAAGATAATAAGATAAGATAATTTTTCTATTATTTTAGATGTATAAAACATTACAAATGAAATGAATCGAAATTGCAATTTAGCAATAACCGATTCTTCAATAGGTACTAGGATCATAATTGTTAACTCTCAATCGATAACCAATAAGACGAACCGTATCGAATTGATACTCAAATATAAAAATCTGGACATTTTATGCTTATCTGAAACTTGTTGTAACGAATCCAGTATTGGTGCTGTTTTGTTTTGATGGCCACAAAATTGCTTCCTATTTCAATAGATCTATTAAGATTCATGGGGGAGTTATGATTCTTGTTAAAAATGCCATGGATTTTAAGACTCCTTTCTTTGCAAATGGTTTAAATGAAGAACTATATTTTGAGTGCTGTTGTATTTCGTTTGTATCACAACAAAATTAATACTGTCTTTTCAATATGTATAGAATACCTGATGGCAATTTGAAGTTATTTATGAAGAAATTGTTCACAATGATGAACTATTGCACAAATCGTTTTGACTATGTTATTCTAAGTGGCGATTTCAATATTGATTTTTCAACTGACTCGTACGATAAATCGTCGTTAACTGACTTCATGAACAGTTTCGGATTGAAATGTCAAAACTTTGAACCTACTCGAATATTTAGAAATAAGAATAGAAAAGTGACAAAATCCAAACTAGATTATTCTCTAACAAATTATTCTACAGATTATACAGAGAATGTAATAGACTTGGTTCTTGGTGACCATTTGGGTCTTGATATTATTTTGAGGAATATTAAAATAGATGTCTTGAATTCTAGTATTGAAAACGATGTCAATTTCAGAAACGTATCTGAACAAAATTTGTTTAACTTACAACATTGGCTATATAACGAAGATTTTCACTATGTTTGTAGCAGCGACGATGTTGATGTGGCGTTTAATATGTTTATTGATACTATAATATATTATGTAGATTTGACTTGTCCCCTAACAAAGAAAAAACTAAATAATGTATCCACCCTGGGATGGATCAGTAATGACATTATCAAAATGGAAATTGAACTGAAAAATCTGTTCTAGTTAAAGAACAATTCATCGCATGATGAACATTCCGTGAAGTATAAAAGTTTAAAGAAAAATTATATAGGCAGATTAGCTGAAGCAAAAAAAACGTATTATCAAAATAACCTTGAGAATAAAAATTTTCAACAAAAACATAAATATATATGGAGAACAGTCGGAGAAAAAACAGGTAAAACGGCAATTAGCTCGATAAATGACATTGAAGTTCAAGAAAATATTACTAACAATAAGCAGAATATAACTGACGCATTTGCTGAATATTTTTCATCTGCAGCAAAAAATGCCATAATCTCGCATTTCAACAGCACTTATTTCAATAACTTCACGTCTATGAACATTTTTATTACATTTTATTTTGCCCCTGTGGATGGTCATGAAGTGTCAGATGTGATTCGTTCTTTAAAGAACGTTACATCTGTGGGCATTGACTGTCTCTCAACAAAAATTATAAAAACTATAGGACTCATTATTGCAAATCCTTTTTCAGATTTGAATAACATGAGTGTTGAATATAGCAAATTTCCTAGAGATTTAAAGACTGGTATCGTCACACCATTATATAAAAAAGGCAGACGAATTTAGTTAGAAAACTTCAGGCCAATAGCTGTACCAACTATCATATGTGAGATCTTTGAGAGATGCATACATACCAGGATGCTTGGTTTTCTTGATAAATATAATGTTATAAGCAGACATCAACATGGATTCCGCCCTGGAAGATCGACGGAGAGTGTCTCGGTAGCTTTTCTCGATTACGTTCATACTATACTGCATTAGACCGCGGAAGGTTTGTTAGGATACTCTTCTTTGACCTTTCTTAAGCATTTGATTCTACTAGTATTTATGTTGCTCTGGGCAAATTATCTGGACTGGGATTTCGGGGCACTTTTTTGTCGTGGCTCGCATCTTATCTGGAGTATCGGAAAATTTGCGAGAAAGTGCATGATTGTAGATCTCTGATTTTTCTTCTGTATGTCAATGATTTACCAAATCATTTGAGCACAGAACAAATTTTTTTATATGCAGATGATACGACAATCGTCACTGATACTGAAACCCCAGAAGAACTTGTGCAGAAAATGAATAGTTTCTCGAAAGAATTTACTGATTGGTGTAGTAACAATTCCTCAATTGTCAATCTGAACAAAACAGTATATCTACAGTTTCATTCTCGTACAAAAATATTAAATGATTATTTTGTTTGCGTCAACAACAAAAATATATATTTTTCGGATTCAATGAAATTTCTGGGCACATACTTAGATGCGAATATGAAGTGGAATACACATGTCGATCAGGTGTGTAAGAGACTCAATAGTAGTTATTATGCAGTTTTGCAGCTGAAAAATATATTCACACTAGAGCAATTAATAAATGTGTACTATGCTCTCTCATATTCACATATATCTTATAATATTGTTCTTTGGGGAGGTACGGCCAATGCCGTACCTCCCCAAAAAATAATAATTCATCTGATCTTTTACTTAAATTACCAAATGACGTGTAGGAATCATTTTAAAAAGTTCAAATTACTGACGGTACCATCGATTTACATTTATAAAACTGTAACATACCTGAAACTTAACATTGAGAGCTTCTCAAAAATTTCTGACTCTCATGACTATGCTACGAGGCATGGTGACTTATTTAGAAGTACGAAGCATCGTATTCCACTTTATGAAAGCAGTCCTAAGTTTAATGGAATACGATTTTTCAATCATCTCCCCAGTGATATTAAAAACGAAAAAAATATTGATAAATTCAAAACAAGATTGAAAAAATATTCAGTGGAAACCTGCTTTTATGACATTAGTGAATATTTTGCTACGTCATAATCTTTTGAATTTGTTGATTGCTTATTTATATGGACGATATGTTTAAAGTAATATAGTTAGTTGTTTATATGTATGTATATGTGTACCTTTATATGTCTTTGTATATACATTTTATGACTTGTTCTATATCATATGTATGATCTTGAAGGATGGATAAAGTTTATTATTATTATTATTATTATATAAAAAAATATCATTTCATTCAACTATTTTACTGAAACTATTTGGAAATTTCAGTAGATAAACTGGCATTTTTTCATTTTGGCATATTTATATATTCTTGTATTGTCATTTTATTTTACTTAGAGTATGAATTTTCAGTTTTATATGTTGTACTTCAGTTGAATTCCAGAAGTGAAACTGAATTCGGGTTTTTAAAATAGGTCTTTCACTCTTTTCGCAGGACATATATTTTGTATTTTTCCATATGTTTCAGAAACTAATATTAGTTATGATACTTCTTATATCATTGTACCAATTTTCTAGGAAAGTAAGTGAAGGCATTAGGTTGAATGTATCGGACTAGAAGTGGAACAATCCAATATAATTTTCCTCTCAAATTGACTGCCGAAAATGTTCATTTCAAACACATGAACATTCTACATAATAGCGTAATTTAAATCAATCATCTGATTAGGACATTTTGGTGTTTCCTAACTGAATTTGATACTCATCGGCCGAAAAAAAACATCTCTGATTTAATTATAAATATTCCGAATTTGTGAAATCTTATTATTGAAGGATTCTCTTTCGATTCGGCGATACCAAATGAGATCAAATTTTCCTGTACTCAAATTTTCCATTCGATTTTTTGACATATATCAAAATTTGTCAAATACTTCAGATTTGGTTCTAACTTCATAAAATTTATTGTTGTAGTTTCAGAGATATGACTTCAAAGTGCAAAAGTAAAGTATGCAATCCTCCCGAAGCCAGTTCTGGCCTTCAAGTAACGCCAGAAATAGTAGCTGGTTGTCAAGAGTTGATTTTGACTGATGAACAAATACAAATTTACATGAATACATTCCTTGATAACATTCAAAGAGGCCTGAAGAAGGATACAAATCCCACCGCAATTGTTAAATGTTTTCCAACTTATGTTCAAGATCTACCAGATGGTTCCGAAAGTGGAAAATTCCTTGCTTTAGATTTGGGTGGCAGTAACTTCCGAGTCTTGCTGATAGAACTTGATGGAGGAAACTGTCAAATGCAATCTAAAATATTTGTTATATCACAGGATTTAATGGTTGGTCCCGGAGTTTCGCTATTTGATTTCATTGCTCAGTGTTTAGCAGAATTTGCTGTTGAGCATGGTGTTTTAGGAGAAACTCTTCCTCTTGGTTTCACTTTCAGCTTTCCGGTAATGCAAAGAGGGCTCACAATAGGCATTCTGGAAAGGTGGACAAAAGGATTTTCTTGTGATGGTGTGATTGGAAATGATGTTGCTCAGATGTTAAAAGATGCTATAGCAAAAAGAGGAGATGTGAATATTGATGTTTGTGCTGTCCTGAATGACACTACAGGTACTTTAATGTCCTGTGCGTGGAAAAATAGGAACACACGAATAGGTCTCATTGTTGGAACAGGCACCAATGGCTGTTATGTTGAGAAGCAATCCAATGCAGAACTGTTCGATGAACCAGATATGGGTTCTGGAAATGTAATCATCAATTTAGAATGGGGCGCTTTCGGTGACGATGGAGCACTTGACTTCTGTAGAGTGAAATATGATATTGATATTGACAAAAGATCTATAAATCCTGGAAAACAGTTGCATGAAAAAATGATATCTGGAATGTATATGGGTGAATTGGTGAGGCTCGCTGCTGAAAGATTCACTAAAGAAGGTTATATGTTCGAAGGAAAAGGATCCGAAAAACTATTCACACCTGATTCATTCGAAACCAAATTCGTATCTGAAATTGAAAGTGATCCACCAGGAACTTATGTTAATATTAAAGGAATATGTGATGGATTGGATCTAACAAATGCTACAGAACAAGATTTTGTGAATCTCAGATACCTTTGCGAATGTATATCAAGAAGAGCTGCACATTTGGTGTCAGCAGGACTAACAGTTTTGATGAGAAAAGTTGGAGAGAAAAAAGTTGCTGTTGGTATCGATGGTACAGTATATAAATATCATCCACATTTCCACGACTTGATGGTTGAGAAAATCAAGCAATTGATTGAACCGGATTATGAATTTGAACTCATTTTATCAGAAGATGGAAGTGGGAGAGGAGCTGCTTTGGTGGCTGCTGTAGCTGCTAGAGTGAAATCAAAAACTACATGATCATGAATTTTAATAAATTATCACCAATAAAATTATAAATAAACATGATAACTGGGAGACTTATGGTGTTTGGTCTCTGAAACAGAGTTTTTTGTATGTATTCGGTGTCTCCTAATAACATGCTGTTATATGATAATGATTTTTTGGGTCCTTAATAATATAATGTCTTGAAGTCGTGAATGTTATGACTTTTTGAGGTTTAATTTGAAATATTCGAGTATAACTTTGTGAAGATGATTTTGTAAAACGTGATATGCATCTTCTTTGTATAGAAAAATAGTTTCTATTGCAAGTATACTAAATATTGGGTGAAGCGGACAGACGAATATACGGCGATCAGTTACACTTTTCTTAATTATTTTTTAAAAATTGTTCTAAAATTGTTCGCTGACGAACGTCAACCCTCAGAAGTCGAAACTTGTGTGAGCAATGGATAAACGAGGCCTTACCTTTCAACGTGGGATTACCCAGCACGGTGGCCCGGCGGGGATGGTACATAACAATGTACATATGAATGGATTTTGTTTTATTTGCAAAAACCTGACTTGAAACGAGAATGAAATGAGAACACATTCGCTTCTGAAAAAATGTCGATTTCAAACATTCTCGTATTTCTACCATTATTCAAATAATGACTCAATGAATAAAAAACTAATATTGGAAATCTTAGCAAAATTTACGCATGCCTACTCAAGAACGGCTGGACCGACTTGGATAATTTTGGTTTGGAAATTATTCGTGGAAGTCCAGGGAAGGTTCGAAAGGTGAGTATGGAAAAAATAAAAAAATAATAATAATAATGATAATGATAATGAAGAACTCAATAGTAAATAACGACTCAAGAACGGCTGAACCAATTTTTATGATTTTTGGGTTCTTCAATTTGTCTTTAGGTAAGTATTGAAATATGATATTTCATCAATAAAAATGATAATGATGAAAGAACTCAAGAATATCTGAACCAATTTTCATGATTTTTGGGTTTTTGAATTTGTTGTCAGGTTAATAAGTATAGAAATATGATTTCATCAATGAAAAAAATAATAAGAAAAATGAAAGAACTCAAGAACAACTAGACCAATTTTCATGATTTCTGTGTTTTTGAATTTTTCTTCGTCGGAAATAGGATAAGGTCCTATAGTATTGAAATATGATATTTCATAAATAATAATAATAGGCACACCCTCCAGAATGTATCAAGGCTTCTGATCAGCGCATACTGAGATGAAAAGAAAAATAATAATAATGATGATAATAGTAGTAGTTTTGCCTTACGCTCCAGGGAATATTGAATCCACTGTGGGAAACGAAAGGTTCCGAATTTATTGAAACTATTTTTTCTCTACCTTCAATTTGATGTAGTTCTTCTCGACCACCAGAGCAAGACGATCTTTGTCAGCTCCTGGCGGGACAAATATCGTCCGAAAAGAGAAGAAAACAAGGGATTAGATATTGAGATTTTCTCTTCGAACTCCGCAGACTATATCCAGACCACTCTGTCACAGTGGTTGTTTTGATTGTTGGAGTACTCGGTGGAATGATGCCCTCTCTATTCCCAAATCATGAAATCTTACCTGCTTGCCGCACTAAGGCAGAATTCTTAGCCGGACAGATGCAGAAGGCTGTCATTCTTGGCTCACTGCGCTGCTCAGGGCATACAATTCTCGGACCCAATAATCCTTCACCCTATGGTGTGGGGAGTGTTCGTTGGTTGATAATGCTGGTGCGCCATCCTGAATGTATTGGGGCTTCGGAGAAGTTTGCATTCGCAATCGCCCGTTCCACGGTTGTACTTCCGTCGACGACAGAAGGGTCGAAGACTTTTGAGCTTGGAGTGTCTACATGACAGAATGGTACCGGATGTAGCCTGTAATGTCGCCAGGAATTCGGATACCCTTCTCTGCATGTTTCGCTATCATGAGAGAGCAGGAATTAAAGCATTTCTCATTAGGGCAGCTGTCAGAGTAGCTGATGAGCTCGATATAGTTGTCGACATCGAACGAGGTGATCACAATTTTGTCACCGAGTTAGAACCCGTGCAGCAAAATGCTCATATAAAGACTGCAGAGATCACGTCACTTCTGGATAAGCGAATGAATAGGGTCTTCTTCAATAACATTGAAGACCTTGGCTTATCAAAGCGCCTGACCTTCGCTTTCCTCAGGTCAAGTGGGCTGAAGTCGATATTAGTCGTGGAGTTTTCTTCCGAAAAGATGAGGAAAAAAGGATGAAATATCGAAATTTTTTGTCACTGCACTTGCTCAGGGCACATGGTTCTTGGACTCAATGATTACCTACCCCACGTTTTGGAGAATGATCATTAATTGATAATGCTGGCACCTTCTCCCGAATGTATCGAAGTTTCGGAGGATAGGGTCTGACCAGAGCATACTTCGTAAAGAAAAATAATAATAGTGATAAAAATAATGATAATAATGAAAGAACTCAATAACGGCTGGAATAATTTTCATGATTTCTGTCTTTTTGGATCTGTCTTCGTCAAAAATAGAATGATATGTATTGAAAAATTCGGAATTGAAGTTAATGAGTTGGTTTTCAATTCATTGAAACCTTAACAAGAAAGAGTCCTGAATATATAATGGAATTCGCCAATATTTGATGAAGAAACAGTTAACAAAACCGCAACACGTGTTTTGCTATACGGTAGGTTGTGTTCAATAAAAACTGGAGAAGGTATTTTGATGAGTTGAATTTGGAACTTATGGCGTGAAATGAATTTACTGAATTTGTTTTTCACGAGAATGAAAATGCTACCTCTTGATGCTTCTTTCGCTACCCAAATTAGCATTATCAGGAGATGACGCTAGATTTGAAAATCGATTTGAGGAGTCTCCAATTTACAGAGGTATTATGAGAACCCTGATCGCTGAGCCATCACTGTTTGTTTTTTGAAACTTTATACTTTGACTACTATGAAGTTGTAGTTTGAGTATGTTATAGCAAAGAGTGAAACGGGAACTACTTTTTCGTATGACTTTAAAATCAATATTTTTCTCTCCGTTGTCAATGGCTCTAATTTGTTTGATGCATCGGTGACTGGCATATTGGCGACTGACCTATACAATAATGTGTCTCATTGAGAAGTTGAAATTGATGGGAACAAATCTATTGAGAACACAAATCATGTCTCTCGACGTGCGTTTTGCTAACGTTAGTTAGATTTTCAGATA
>WOGR01003264.1:0-16124 GCA_015342045.1 Leptinotarsa lineolata
ACGTGAAATACCGGTCGATATGTTAGAGAGAGTGTGCCAAAATTGAACCTTGCGCATGGGCCATCTAAAGCGGAGCCGCAGACAACAATATTGATCTTTCTATCGATTCCAATGAAGATTTCATCAATTTTTCAAATTTTTTGTGTTTTTTTTTAAATAAAATCCTATACCTATCAAAAAATCACCCGTTACCACATAACGAAGACCAGCTACTGATGGCTGCCAAACGAATACACAACACAGCGTCTCTCAAACATGAAACATATGATTTATATATTATGTACTTTCTAATACAATGATATTTTTCAAACAACTACCGCTATCTCTAGGCCGAGTACTTCTGAAACCACCTTCGTATATGTCTGATAAAGAAGAACTTATATTGAACTCCATTTCAGAATTTAATTCATACCTCTCAGCCCTTAATCACCAGATCAGTTTTTCCTGAGTTATAGAAACACACCTCAAAATATAATAATACCTATTTTCAAATATACGCAGATTCTTTAGTTACTCTAAGTTTAGGGAGAACCTTCGTAAATTTTTGACTTTTCAAAAACAAATTGATTAATTTATTTTGTTTTTCCGTATGAACTAAGATACACTAACGGATTAGATCGTTCAGAGTAAACAAGTTATTGAAACTCGTTTCAAAGAACACAGCACATATTCGATTTCGGGGACCAGAGAAATCTAGTGTCTTTCATAACCCTTTGGAGAACGGCTATGAAACGAATAAAAAATGTCTGAAATTGTTGAGATCAGTACATGACGGTAGATTTTGTAGATGCGCTTTATTAAAACTCTGCTCTGTTGAAACTAGCGAAAACTTTCACTTTTGATTATTTACAATTGTTCAGGATTCTCCATAGAAGAATTAGGAAGGATTTGCTGTTCTTCAGTAATTTCTTCCTACTTTATAATTTTGTTTTCACAGGAATGGAAAGTTGTTTTACTCAGGTATTTCAACCCAGTTGGAGCCCATGAGTCAGGACTGATTGGGGAGGACCCGTCTGGTATTCCCAACAATCTTATGCCGTATATTTCTCAGGTTAGTATAGTTTTGGGAGTGTTTGAAATATTATTATATGTCTAGTTAACGATATACAAAAAAATATCAATGCTATCTCGATTAAACATTTTTTTACAAATCGGCTGAATATTTTCTGTGGGAATATGTCCAGAGCCTATGAAGGATTGTAGATGAAAAACTTTCAACATGAAAATAGTCAAAGTATGGAACTTATTGCAATGGTATCAGTGGTCTTATCTGGTTATTTTATCTCTGCTAGTCGTTGAATAAATACTCGCATACTTGAATTATAAAATCAGTCATGTGAAAAATGGTTCGACTGATAAGTATAATAATTAAGGTTATGCATTCAAAATGACGATGCAAAAAGCATTGTGGCGACCTCTGCAAACAAACTCACAAACTTTCTTTTGAAGGTTAGTACTAACTAAAAAAAGCGGTGAATGCAATAAGACTAGCGCCATCTATGTGTTAGGCTCGATACTTTTCAGTCCATGTTGTTTATGGTTTAGGATTCTCCAAATCTGATAAGCAGAGACTTTAAAAACTGCAAAATTTCATATATAAGACACAAGATGTGAATTTGTCTTTAAATACTTGGGAGACTGGATGGCTAGACATGGATGTGAAGACTGCATTCTGCTACACTACTACTATATTTCATAAGATCGTATTTAGGATCTGCTTACATATTCACTAAAGTGTCCTTTATAACTCACATAGAAAATCTCAACTTGGAATTTCGTAACTCCACAGTGATTTCGCAGAACGATTCCAGGATATTTTAAAATTGGAAATACCGGACTGGGTGTTGGAACCTTTTTCAAATGTCAACACAGCAAGATCACCCCAGCTGGAAGAAGAACTCATAGAACTGATAACTAACGAGGAAATAAAAATTGAATTCAAAAATGGATACTAAGAATTTTGGCTACAAAAGCCAGTCCCTCAATTGTACCCTGGATTGTGGTCCATCGTTCAACGATTTTTGATAGTATTCCCATCATCGTATTTGTGTGAACGTGCAGATTACCAAACGCGGTGACTTACGGCTGTTTTTGAGTAAATTCGAGCCTGATATTTTATCGTTCACATTAGATTAGTTTCAAAATTCAAATTGAAATGTTTGTTTCAATACCATGAATCAAAAAGTTTTCCTAATGTTATGAAATGGTGTTTCATATTACCCTCATCAGAAAGTCTTATTTTCACATAACACACGTAATTTAATGATGACTGCGATTGTGATTCTTAAGATGTAGTGAAGTAAAAAAAAATCGGGGGGCGCTAAAAAATAATTAATTCTCGAAGTGGGCGGTAGACAAAATAAGTTTGAGAACCTCTGATATACATCCACGAAGAGTACTGAGAACACACATGGAAACATAAACGAAAAAACCTCGACAAAATAGAACGGGATGCATAGGAACGGAGACAGCTCGTCGTCATATTTTAAATCCAGAAGAATATAACAAACATCCAACGAGGGACTTATGAGAAATGTCACAATAAACAAGATTGTTTGAATATGTCTCCCAAACAACAAATTGGGATATAACGCAGTATTTCCCGGAAAATAAAAGGACAAAGAAACAAAAAACAACAAGTTGTCAGGGATTAAAATCACCCAAGCCTTTCGAGAAAGCCATGGTTGATATTCAACGTCAAAGGTATCCCATCAATCCAGTCGACAATCGGGAAATTCCCGCTTCGACCACCGAATCGAGGCGTTATCGGAATCGTCCGAAATCCTTTAAACTGTAATGAATTGTTAGCGGCAGGCGTAACACCGTCTAATATCTGCAGGAATTATTGGAATGGACCGAAGTCAAGAGAGTTCGCTCATTTCTCTCGACCCCTCGGTCAACCGCATTGTTAGGGCATTACGAGCTAATGAATATAAATGTAGTCGAGAGAGTTGGCAGGCCTTATCTTAGCGGCGCGCTGGCCCCTTGTCCGGCTGATAAATCTGACGAAGGGATTATCAAGGAGGTGTGTGCTTGACATCCGAGGATACCCTTTGATCCATCTATTCGTCCATTGGAAATGCAAGGTTCAATAATTTTGTATATTATTTGTAACATCGAGTCGGAGAAGCTGCCTTTATGTGAGATTGTGTCAAAATGTATCTGTAATCTAATTTGACATTTAACAAATTAATCGATGCAGCTAGTGAAATCATGTGTCCCGAAATTACAATGTACTGTTTTGTCAAATTCATTTTTTCAGGCGAAAATTATACCTGGATTTTCGCAGCCTTGAATTCTACATGGTAACATCTCAAGCCGATATTTCCTTCAGATCTTTGATATACATAATTACTTGTTGTCAGCAAAGATGATTTGTGATACAAATGCTGTCATCATCAAAGCAAAATAATCGGAGTTCAGATATTTTTCAATAGATCTTTGATATTTTGTTGTAATTGAATGGTTAACCTCTCGCTTCTATTCCACAGATATTTAAATACAAATGAACAGTCGTAAACGCATTTCAGAGCACAATATTAATTTATATTCTTGAGTTTTGTCCTAGCTTGGATTGAGTAGTATTCTTACTAATTTTATAGTTGAATTCACAGAGTTAACTTTAAAAATGCATTTTAGGTATTTATATAACTGAAAACTGTTTCAGTTTTTATTTCTGTATATCATTTGTACCCATGATTTGAATTTATGTTATAATGTAACCATTACATGTACGGATTATTCTATATTATATTCAAATGAATGTACAAAATTTCACGTTTGCCTTATAATCCAGCAGCTCAACAATTAACATCCAACTAGTCATAAAAAGGTATATCTTGTTTGGAAATAGCCACTTGGTTTCATACAAGCCAATAATTTTATGCATGTCCCGACGTTTCGGAACACCTATCCATCATATTCCGGTGCAAAGATCCCACACAACCGAGGTGTGAAAAATGAGCAGGTGGCATGAAATCCGGTATAACGTATATGTATTATAGCCAACGATACAGTGTAGGTACCTCGTTTTTATCCCAGACGTATGAAACCTTGACGAAAGTCAACAGGTACGATAGGGTTTGAAGACAGATCGCGACACGATAGCGTCGGTTACCACAATTTAACAAAAAAAAATTAGGTTAGGTAACCGATGACACCTCAAGCCGATATTTCTTCCAGATCTTTGAAATACATACTTTCTTGTTGTCAGAGAAAATGCATTGGCAGTTGATGTTCGGGAATACAGATGGCAAAAAGTCACAAAATGATTGGAGATCTGGTATTTACCAATAGCTCTTTGATATTTAATAGAAGAAAAATCACGTTAGGTAACTGGTACCTGACACCTCGAACCAACATTTCTTGAAATACATAATTATTTGTTGTCGGCAGAAATGCATTGGCAGTTTATATTCGAGGATACAAATGGAAAACAGAAACAAGTGTGCTATCATCAACAGAACTTGGGTTCTGGTCTTTTCCAATAAATCTTTTGACATTTGAGTGATAGTGATAGGAGGATATTCTCGTTTTTTTTTTTTGGAATAGAATGAATAGAACTATCAATAAAAAGGAAATATGTCGGCCAGAAAGAAAACCAGACAAATGAGCAGAGAGCAACTGGTTAAAGAAATTTTCAGTATTCAACATGAGTCGTGAGGAACAAAAAAAAAGATACAGCCTGTAAATGCAAAGAAGATAACAGTCTCATTGAATACAAGCCTAAACTAGTGGAACATCGAAGGCATTTTCCAGAAAAGATAGGAGCTCTCAAGGCACGGATAGAAGAAGGAAAATAGCAGTCGCTACCGAAAAAAGCAATTCTCCGAAAAACAAATTTTATGAAATAATTAAAAAAATCAATGTCAACCAAGACCAACTTATCACTTTCGATGTGAGTTTTCAGAAGTACCTCAACACAACCAACTTCGAATCCAGAAAAAAGTTACCAGTGGAAAGAATCACGGACTTATCGCAGTCAAAGTTAGTCATTCGTTATTATTTATTCAAGTTATATTCCAATCATATCAGGAAATGAAAAACAAAAAATATGAGAAATTACCGACAAACTAAGCAAAAAAAACATCATAATGATATACCACTACTAGTAGTGGATGAAACGGTATTAGATAACGAATTTAATCTTCACCTCACCAATGTACCTAGTGCTAACATATTGTTTGACAACTGAGAATTAAATAAGAATGTTCTTGTGGGCCTTGACACATTTTATATGCCCCCAATAACAAAATTCATTATTAGTTTGAAAAATTCAATATCCCTTGAAATGAATGAATTTGGTGATACTTTTCTGTAACAACTTGATATAAATAAACCAATACTATTTGAGTGTCTACTTTCTATAAATTCCAGAACTATGCAATGAAACATGTTGACAATAACAAAATTGTGATAGGCTTACTTCTTGATTTTCTAACGGACAAATATCAAGATATGGGATCACGGATGTAACCCTGCTCTTTATAGAGTTTTTTCGGAGTAATCAAAAGTAAAACTGAATTATTCATACTCGGAGTTCCATAAGGTTTGATCTTGGGACCTTTTCTCTCTGTAGTTTTCGAAAATCTTATAAGTTCATTAGATATCTCAACATCACTAACAACTTTCATGTACCTATGGTATGGTATGCCGATGAATGTATATTATGTTTTGGTAGATGATCTGATTGCTTTAAAAACTGAAGCTGATCTGAAGGAAATGAACATAACCTCAATAACTCAAAAACTAATACTATGTTATTCACTTTCCATGGACACAAGCACAATCTACAAAAAAATGTAGAATTTCTGATTATAATGATAGTGTCATAGAACTTGTGATACACTGTTTGGAACCTTTGGTGTACTAATGAATCTTACTGCAGTTTTATTCCAACACCAAACCGTTATTTTTATTTTTGACACGTCTAAACACATCTTTAAAAATAACGGTTTGATGTTGGGATGAAACTCAGTGTAATAAAAATCTGTTGAAATAGTGGGTTTAACGCAGAAAACTAAGGGAATAGTTCCTCTGTGGATAGTATTTGCTCTACAGAAATATACTATATGGATATTGAAGAATTATTTTGACAGAAGCCTATGAGCACGTTTTTAAACATAGATCTAGTAATATGGCTGATCGTTCACGAAGCCACAACACAAGGGTTAAACAGCTATTACTACCAGTACGGCAATGTACTGCTCTCTTTCACAAAACTTATGAGGTGAAGAACTGTGCTTGAAAGATGACAAAACAACTCATGTTAGGAAAAAATTCAATACTGAACTAGATCTTATATTTTTTATAATCCTTATGACTATCTATAAACTATTTATTTCATATAAGAATATATAAAATATTATGTAATGATTCCATTGGCGTGTTTCACCATTATATTGTCATTAAACAAACTTGTATGATTGTGATTGAAATAAATCAATCTTATTTTTTTTTAAATCTTGAAGGCTGCGTTGGTCAGGCCTCGACTTCCAAGCTCCCACACACAATGAGGTAAGTAATCATTGTGTGACGATTCCGCTATATATGGTTGGATAGAGCGGTTATTTTATAAGCTTAACCTAAGATAAACTTTATACAGGTCGCACATATCTTAAATAGGTAGGACGTGTCTCTTGGTTAGGAATAGCAAACATTTCTATTATTTTATTTTGTTTAATGGATATGGTTATATTATATGTTTACATTGTTGCATGAATCGAGGGCACAAATTCGTTCAGTTACATGAGGCATGAGACAATTCATATGAGTATCAGTTATATGAAATATAATAGCTTATAAGTCGGTTATTTAAAATTACAGTTTTAAAAACTTACACATTTCGCCAAGACAATCGAGCACTTTCGGACAACAATAATTTTCTACATTCCGCACTTTTGAGGAATCCCCCAATCGAATCTTCATTCGATTGGTTCATCTTAGGTCTCAAATCTGCCCTTTGTCCATTAATAGCTACATGGCTATCTAACTGCAACTCTAATTCTCTATCAATTTAATAATTCAACTTCCTGAATCTTAATTGAATGTTTTAAATGAACGATATTGGCATATTTATATGCCATCAAAGATAATAATAATAATAATCGACTTTATTTATCACAAGGGATGAACGATTTCTAATTTGTATTTACATTATTTGAAGCTAAAGCTGTTTCTCAACTCGACCCTGAGTATCCCTACTCATATTTTGGTGTACGTGAGAAAGTCACTGACTTACGACATCTAAATGTTATGGATATTTCGCAACTCGATGACATACAAAGAGACCGCTAAGTGACCATCTGTTTATTGAGCAATAGTCATTAAATTTTACGAATTACACGTGCTGTTTATAGACCAAACTGGCCACTTTTGTGACCTCATTTACATGATCCCTCACGTTTCGACATATTGCAACATCAGACATGTGGATATTTCAACTGATCACGTATCAATTTTCGATTTGAGAGATTGGTCGATTCCTTTTGTCTCGAACTGTTGGAGCGACTTGTGTTCGAATGTCTAGGGCTAGGTGAGTGCATTTTCTGATAGAATATTGACTTTAGTTATGGAAACATATATTTATCGCGATTGATTTCAATCATTAATACATCTCGGTTGAATTCAAACATCAATACATATCGAATACAAATAGTTCATAGTTCATTTCAAAAATCATGTGTCCTAAGCAGAATCACCATTTCATTGCGAAGGGGTTTCGCCTAAAAATCTACTATTATTTTACAGCTAACTTTCATTATACAAAACAAAAAATATGTTATTTCTCTAATTTTCCCCACTACCAGGTATTCTCCGTGCACTCATTAATCCTCGCCCCATATAACTGTTATTATTTCGGGTGTAGAACAGCCCTTGAAGTATGCGTGCCGCAAAGGATGTCCCAAAGATAAAACTACTTTTCTCCGGCGAACCGTTGCATTTCCATTGCCCCAAAGGGGTTGTAACAGGTGCCTGGGGTGAAGTGAGCAGTCAAAGGGAAGAGTATTTATGTACGGTGCACCGGTGTGCAGCTCTTGAAAAGCCGACAGACGTGATTTTCCACTTCACACACGCTATCGTTAATGACAATAATTGTAATCTATTCCAATTGCCGAGCTCGAAACCGGGGCAGGGGTTGTGTGTAGGAGCTGGCTGGATGGACGCATTTGAAATAATGAGCATATTACCTTCACGCAGAGCGTCATGAAGGGCATAATGGGATTTTTGTGTCGAGAAAATTAGGATTCCTCAAAATGCTGGAGTGAGAAGGGATGGATTGTGTGAAGATCTTTATTAGTGTATTTTTTTTACCTAACGGTACACATTACATTAAAGTGGAATAGCACTTTTGAAGATAATCATAATCATGCTTACTGAATCTTTCACGATCACAAGAATAATATAGGATTTGCCACATTATTACATATTATAAGACAAAGGGTATGAACACGACAAGCTTAAAAACTGCAGAATGGATTTTCATACGATTTTCACAGAATGACACATGGTCAGTGGGAGATCGGCAAGCTGCGCAACCAATGGTCTTTGTTAAAGATGGGAAGTATTCAGAGAAAGTAATGCAACGAGAATCAGAACGTAGTCAAGGGTTCTAAACGATAAGAATGTTCTTAATCGCTCTTCGATCCATTCAAATTATGGTTTATGCTTACGCCTTTGATAGTCTAGTTTATAATAGATTTTTCTCTTATATCTTGGTTATCATTGCGCCTTGGCTTTTTCAATTATTTATTTCCATATTTTTCTATTTCTGCGTTTCTAATTCCATTCCATTCAGAGTTATGTAAGTGTTAAGATCCATTGGTAGCCGGTACCTATAAATTTTATTTATCAAACATAATACATTTCAAAATATAAATAGAAATGATAATAACATTTTTCCCACATATAAAGTAGCAGTAATCTCAAATGTTCTGGCATCTTGCTCTTTCCCGAACCGTTGAGCTCGGAGTAAACATGACGTCTAGATTTTAGGGAGATCAGCTTGATTTAGTTAGGACTTTAAATGCTGTATGGCATGAAGAGCTTGGTTTGGATTGGCACACATATTGCTGATTGCACAATTTCAGGGCCACCGATGTCTTACTGTTGACGATCAATTTATTTCTCTAACATCAAGAGCTAAAGTCATTGATCACAGCCATCAAGTTGGAAACAAGTCGTTCAAAGTTTACTGCAGATATGATAACGGCAATCTCACCAACAAACATTATGATATGACCATAAAAGAAGGGGCTGATAACTGATCACTGAGGTACACCAAGCTCATTATCATCAGAATCGGATAATACATAATCAGATAAAACGTTCGTAGTTCCTCTCGTGTTGTAAGATTTGATACATTGTAAGATGGAATGTCATAACTACTGAATGGAGAATTGATTCAATAAAATCAGAGAAAAACTAAAAAATGCAAGTATCAATATCATCCTGTGTGTATATATATATATATACACGGAGAAGGTGCTGTATCAATAGATCTATACAAAACATTGTTGAGAAATGGAATATATGTTATATGTTGTAGTGAGATATAACCAGCCTTAACGGTTGGTAGTAGTCGAGTGACATTTTTTGAAATTCAAACTTGGCGTAGACTGAAGCAATTTTGCTCAATTTCAGTAAAGATCAAATGAAGTTTATCAGGTTTTCTTTGATATTAACCGACTCGGGATGTTTTAGCCACTCCCTTGATCGTAATACATCTATCATCTCGGCCAGAGTGCACAATTAATTTCAAGTCTCAATACATTTACTTTCTGTGTCATAAACGCAACAGTGTTTCAGGCAGAAGTTGCCGCTATCGAACACGGCTTAGGAGAATTGTTCAGGAAGAAGGTTGAATACAAAACCATTGCCATTTTCTCCGACATCCAGGCGGCAATTGAGGCGCTCAGCAACTACCAAGTTTTTTCGTGACTTAAAAGGAGCTGTCTCAGTGCACTCAATTAGCTAGGTTCCCACAATAGGGTTGACCTATCCTGGATACCCGGACACGAAGCACACAAGGGCATAAGGAGGCCGATGCTTTAGCCCGTGAAGGTACTTCCAAGGCTATTATAGACATTAAGACAAACCATAAAGATATCCATCAATTCGTGGATGTCATCCATATCACTAAATTAATGGAACAAGCTTGCAGGAGTGAGCCAAGCGAAAAAGTTCATGGAGGAACCCTCGCCGAAATTCACGGAGAACCTGCTAAACCACAACCGCGATGTTGTAAGGGTAGTGGTAGGTTAACTAACGGGGTATTATCACCTCATAACGACATGGTCCTGGCGGAAAAAACTCGAAGCAGATTTTGCTAGGAGGGAGAAGAAACTACCCTATACGTGTAATGTTAATGCGAAGCGTTATCAAAGCTAAGGCTTGGCAGATGCGGAAATGAGAAAACAGCGACTATGAGCTATATGAAGGAACCAATATCATAGCTCTGGAGTCAAGCTAGATAAACAGCTCTGATAAGAAGGAGCATTACAAAAGATCGCAGTGAAACAGGCCGCATGCCAGCTCCAGTGTCACTTTAGCGGAATTCTGTATCACATAAAATGTATATAAAAGTACTACTTATTGCGATAGCCATCGATAAGGAATACAAAATTTGCCAATAAATTGAAAAGCACTCGGAGCGCATCATCAGTTAATCTAACAGAATTACCATCTAGAAACTAGTTCTTGAACAATATGCAAAATACCCATCATACAAGTGCCTACTTTTCATATAAATCAAATTATTGAAGTAGAGATGTATCACGAGAGTTTTATGTGGTATCCGTACACTCCATTACAGTTGAAAAGTTTTATTAAATAACTTCCGTAACTGAAAGATGATTAAATCAGCGATGGTCTGATGTAAAAGTTGAATACGACGAGCATATGAAATTACCCTGTTGAGTTAAACTGAAGTTATTATTTTGCGCATGCGTTTGCAAATATTCTTGATTTGAGAGCGGAGTTTTCCAAAGCTAATTCAATAAAAAAAAGTAAAAAGGACCTAACGAGAATAAAGAAGTACAAACAGAGCGAGCATGAATATCATATGAGTCTATAATAAAAGTGGTGAAAATTCTGACTACTGTTTCATTAAATAATATTTTACCAACAATAATTTGATGTTCAAGCTGGTATTCTTCGAAAATCGTTTATTTTACAAAAAGATGGAGGTATTCTAGAGAGGGAGTTAGCAAACAAAAAAAATTGAAATGATAATTGAATCAGCTTTTGTTAGATGATATCTTATAAATTTATTTCAGGACTTCTGAAACTCTTAATGAACAAAAAAGGCATACCATGTCCTTTTTTATAGTGTTACATTTCTTTAGACAACCACAAAATGAACAAACTAGTACCCCTTCAACATCAAGGGTCTATTCATAAAATTTGAAAAGAACTTTCCTGAACAACAACTGCGAATCCTTAGTCTTCAGTAAACCTACTCGTGCGGAACCTTCTCTGAATTCAAATATAGTGACAATATTTTTCAAAATTTCAGAAAACAAATAGCAAAATGTTTCATTATATCAGGTACTGCTACTCAAAGAAGTTGGTGATCTACAAAAATGAGAATTCTTCGAAACCAGTACTTTTTTCAGCTTATGGTGAAGAACCATCGAAGAGGATCACACAAAAACCTTACATCAGAATACAACGTTAAGACTTATTAAGAACACGGTTTGACATATGTTACCACTTAACATAGGAACTGAGAGTTTCTACCAGTATAATTTCTATACATTTCAGTTTTATTCATTTTCTCCATTTGTCACTCAATTTTTCGGTTTTGATAATTGTTTTACATTTTCAACTATCATTCGTTCTGTTTTCTCTTTGACGGCATTCTAAGGTTTTGATTTACAGTCAGAAATACATTAACTGGATCAGCTATAACAATCTCATCTATTTTTTTGTAAAAATTTACTAAAGTACCTTTCTTTCCAGACTGGGACATAACATTCTGAACCCTGGTGTCGAATGAATTCAACATGTCGTACATCAGAATGAACCGTTGGCTTTCTTCTTTCCATCCCAATACTAACTGAATCATTTCATATCTAATATTCCCAATCAATCAACAGAGCTGGTTTCTGATCAAATTTATAAATTCCCTCGAGACTGAAAATAACCCTAACCGATATTGTTTTGTATCAGAAATCCGAAATCACGTAACCCATAAATGTTTTTATTCAGATTGCACATTCGGTTTCCACGAATCTTTTCTAATAATGGCATATTCAATGGAAAAAGACTGCGAGAGCACAAAAGCTCGACTGTAAAACCATGCCGTTATAAGCAATGAACGTTTTGTTTCGAATTTAATCACAATAAACCATATAGGAAATTCCTGGTCGTATATTTTCGAATATTCTCTCCCCAGGTAACTTTTTGCCATTACCTTTGAACCGTGGTCGATCATTTTTTATTGAGTTTATATTGCAAGTTAGCACATAGTTTTTATAATTTATTTATTCATACCCTAACAGTGAATCGTATGTGATATAGTGAAATAAATTTTTGGGAAATGGAGTTACAATGATCAACTAATTATCACACATGAGATCAAGAGCAATAAATAAATAGAAAGAAGAAAAACTAGAATCAAAAAGGAAAGAAGGGAAGTTGCTACAACAATTTGAGAAGAAAGAAAGCAGAAGCAGAGACGTTGATAAAACAATTAGATTAGAGTAACATGATACGACAAAGAATTGAGAAAAAGGCAAGTTGCTAAAACGTATATCAAAGCAAAAGGCTCAAAAGAGCACAATTTATAGAAACACGATCCCAATAAAAGTAGTTTGAAATGAGTTGGGGAAAAATTAACGAACGGGTCGGAAAATTGAATGAACTGGCAAGAAGAGCTGTTCTACAACTGCGGAAAACTAGGACATCTATAAAAGATTAGGGGTCTCACGAGATCAACAAACTCCAGAGTAGAATACTTCTAGCTCAGTGCCTAATAGCTCATAACAAAGCGACCGTTGCTTTTCAAGATCAGCCATAGTAGAATGATGGAATAGACCGACATCATTCGAAAAAGTTTGGTTTCAACCGATATCACAACTGTTTAAAAAAGATCAAAAAACATCCAAAGTCTTCGATGGAGGCATACAAACTCTAGCTCAAAGAGATTCCAAACCAGATTAGTTCAGAGATCTGTGAGGAGATCAGCAGTAATATTGATTAAGTTACATAATTTAAACATAGTGATTTCGAGTGATATAATTTTCCATTTGATTTTTTCGTTAACCAGCTATCATCGAAGTACGAACGATATCATGAAAAAATCAGTAGAGTGAAATCGGGAGATCTCGGTGGCCATTTCGTAGATCCTGTTCCTCCAATTCATCGACCAGGAACGTTATTATCGAGGAACTGTCGTACTGGTACTATACAATGAGAAACTACACCCTTTTATTGAAAAACTACTCTATTTCTCATTAGAGGATCAGACTAGACGGCGGTGTTCATCCTTGGAATAATCTAATTATTCAGCTGATTGAAATATTCTCCACCATTAAGGTTTGCTTCCAAAAATAATCGTCCTATAGTTATCAAAAATGTCTGTCCAAATATTTAGTGTGAATTGACGATCGACTGCCCATTCAGATGAAATTTATCAATATCAGCAGAATATATGGATTACGGTTGGCGCGTTTCGAGATGATGTTATCATAGGTTCAACTACCACTTCATCATGCCTGGTTTCAGGTTCGCTACCATACCGTTTGTGGTAACACTGCATATTTTAATCCTGTTCAAAAATTGGTTCCAGGTCAACTTCGGATCTATGGCGCGAAACTGATGTTTCGATTTCGCGAGCTCCAGTGCAAGCTCCGCCCACTAAGAGTTAACAACCAGAAAATTCGAAAAATGCCGTTTTTATATGATATTTTACCTTGGTTTATGGAAATTTAGATGTGGAATATTATTTCCTAACAGTTGGAAAGAATTTTTTGCAAGATTAGTAATATTCGTTTATTTTAAACAGAGATAAAGTTGATTTTATGGAAAATGGCTTTTTCAGTCATTTGGCTAGGGAAATCGAGCTTTCTTCCAAGAAGCATCGATAGAATTTCTTAGTAGCTACCGCTTGACACCTTGATCGCGTTTCTAACGTGAAAGAGTCGAATTTCATTTACATTCTTGTGGGAAAATTTTTCAAAGTTATTTTTCAGGCAGAAGGACTGGGAATATCGAAAAATTATATTTGACTTTTTGATTCAGCACAGCGAAAAAATGTTTGAGAATTTTTGTGATTCCGAAGATTGTCGAGTGTGCACGACGGCTTTTCGGTTGTTTACCGAGAGTCGCACATTCTGAGAGTATCATACGATTTTTAAGCGGCATCTGAATGGTTGAGACAAATCGGATGATCTTATAGACTTTCCATGCTTTGAGACATCATACGATTTCGTATAAAGATAGGAAATTTTTAGGAATCGTTAGCTAGTCTACTTCGAACCTGTGCCTGTGCTGGATGCTCTTGAGAGTAGAAGAATTCTGAAGATTCTTGCTAGAATTTGTGCTCTTGAAGAAGAGTTTTGCTGAAATTTGTAATTTCGAGGGAAATTTTCGACCAAGAAAATTTTGGAAAAGCCGCAAGTGGATCAATTGAAGGAAAATCTTTGGATTGTTGTATCTTGAGTTCTTTTTAGAGCTCAAAAGAGATAATTGCGGAATAGGAGTTACTGGAAGTGAAATTTGGAAGAAATTCTATTTGGAGAAGCTACGGTTGCAGTTTTTCGACGGAATTTGTTGGAGCTTGGTGGATTAGTGAATCTCTGGTTCTTTTCAGAACCCACTGGAGATTATCAAGAAGCAGATTACCAGTTGGATAAAATCTTAAAGTGCTTAATCAAATTTTTAATTGCTCAGGTTCCTGCTGGACACGCCGCAGATTCCTACTAAAGTTGCTCAGGATCACGAACCCTGTGGATACCCTACGGTGCACAACAGTATATGGAGCTTAAATTTGAGGGGGTCAAGCCATCATTAGCTCAGCCCTTCGGGCTAGCTAGTCAACTTAACCGTTGGGACCTTCAACAGTGCATCGATAACCTATCTTCGAAATCCTGCGAGCGGCCCTCATTCTAGGGTGCAGTTCAACCGTTAGGCTTTTTGTTCCTATACACTAGCTCAGTTCAGCCTGTAGGCCTTGGTTAGGGAATTAATTTCGCGATCAAGGGTGAACTTAAATCTTACAGCAACTGTGAATCCTACCCTCTGTCTCTTTCCATGCCAGAGTCATTTTAGGGAAAATTTGCAAATCGAAATGCAGACTAGGGCAAACAAGCGCGAGCGCAGCTTTCAAGTGATACGACAGTGCCGAATCGCGAAGTCAACCACTTCGACCAACCAACCCTTTATTTAGACAACTTTAGCCGCCTGAGTCACTTCTACGGAACAGCGCGAAACCCCCCTGAAATCTGTGTTCACCAGACACAGTATTCCGCGAACTCCAGCGGAGGTGGCTAGTTTGCTGCTGTCTTATGCAAGACGTATATCTTTTAAAAACGAGGACACTAGCACCTCATCCCTGGTCGCAGAGCGACACACCCCTGGCACTTACGGCTCGACTGCAAGACCCCGAAACACCTCTAATCGCGATAATACACCGAAATTTAACTGTCTTTCAAATCGAATTAGGGCATCTAAAACTCCAGAAAAGCGACAAAGGGACATATTCCAAGAAGAAACCTACGCCAGAGATCGTCAGGAGACATTACAGAACCTGGACGCCGTCTACGAAAAGAAATGGCCTCCAGAACACAGAGCGAACCAAAGGTGAGCCTTCGCCAAATATTAGGTATTGCTCAGCCGCCTATGCAGAGATCGGCCACCGAAAAACAGAAAGGATTTTTATGCGGGAGAAACCAAAATTTTCAACCGGAAGGACAAACCGGCGGGAGTGCAGCCTCCACAAATGAGAGTTTTGCCCGATCGTAAGCCAGTTTGGCACACTGAGGAGATGCTTTCCACTTATGTGGGAACCTCACGAGTAAAGATGCACAAGGTGCACAGCCATCCTGTGCCACATGTAGTACGAGAAATACCCAGGCCATTGTCGAACCCGCCAAAGAGTTCATGCCAAAGCAGAGATAACC
>WOGR01003265.1:0-16121 GCA_015342045.1 Leptinotarsa lineolata
CTTCTTATCTTTTCTGATAATCCTCCGATGTAGGGAAGTGCAAGCACTGGCTGTGACGGCTTCTCTTCCTTGCTTGCTCTCTTTAAGCCAAAATCTGTTCCATCATCACTTTGGAGTACCCATTTCGTTGAAGATCATTTTTGATGATGCCTAGTTCTTTCTGCAGGTCTTCCTTCGTATTACAGAGCCCGAAAGTACGGTCTACTAGAGTCTTGATGATTCCTTTTTTTTGTTGATTGATGGTGGTCGGATTCGTGGTTCAGAAACTGTCCCGTGTGAGTGGATTTTCGGTATACAGATGTTTCCCACTTAGTGTCGGTCCTCTTCACCAATACGTCTAAGAAAGGTGATTCGTTGTGGACTTCCTTTTCCACTGTGAAAGTAATGGAAGGTCTTACGCTATTGATGTGCTTCAGGAAGGCGTCCAGTTCAGTATTCCCATGGTGTCGTCAGCGTATCTCACCCAGACTCTGGGTTTCTTGTGGGCCTCTTCAATTGCCAGAGTTTCAAACCACTATGTTGGCTATAACTGGTGAAAGTGGCGATCCCATTGACAGTCCCTCATTTTGTGTGAAGAATTCGTCCTGCAGTTGGTAATAGCAGTTTCGTACACAGCATCCTAGTAGTTTATTCTATCTTCCAAGTCCCCGTCTTTAGATAGCTTCCTCTGTATGATCCGGAGTGCTTTTTCGACCGGAACGTTGGTGTAAAGGAAGGAATGGAGGTCCGAACTGATGAAATTTACCAAGAAACATTGTCAATCACCTTCAAACAAACGTTTTTCATTGTCATTCGGATTTATCATTTGTGTAGCTTTCTATTCAGAACCATCAATTGAAAATTGGACTTGAATATGGAAATTAAAAAAAAAATTAAAATCCGAATTTTGCGTTAAAATTCGGTATGTAGGGTCAAAACCAATTCCTAAACAACTTTTTCGAATAACTTATTTTGATAACATCAACGCGAAGCAAAATATCGAGAAATTGTATTTTTTGTAGGAACACAGTAGGCTGTGTTTGAGGCTGTCACTCGAGCTGAGTATTGCGAAAGGTGCGGCCCATGAAGGTCTGTGCCTGTACCGAAAATCAAATATCTGCTTCTAAAAATGACTAAAATACAGGAGTGTCTTCATCCTAAGTGTGTCATACTGAATGAATTTGATTTTTTAAATGAATTTCTGGAAAATCTCACCGTTATGTATAAAAACGATATCGAATTGAATTTATATGGAGTAGTTAATTTCAATGGTACTGTTGATCAATTAGTAGGTGAAATCAATAGATCTTGGTGTGGATTACATACAACGAGAGTGTCGATACACTCTGGCTGAATGTTTTGCACAATTCATGGTTTTTCATGTTATTCATCGACTCAATCAAATTGTTGAATATGATTTTGTGTACTTCACAGTTTTACTATTATGAGATATTCTGAAAGTTGATTTAGTTGACAGTGGAATGTGCTTCTGGGATCAAATCGGATAATAACTCTTGGGTTTGTTTACCTGTTTTATTCAGAAAAAAGTATTTTCGAACGCTCGCGTTCACGATAGCCACGAAAATATATTTATATGATAAGTAAATCATATTTTATTACAATCAGGGCGTATTTCGTTTCTCCATCTCCATAAAAAATACATTAGAGAGTATTAAATTCGCTAGTTTATGAGTCGCCATGACGTATTCGGGCTACATGGATATAATTGTAGACGTGGAAAAAAGCTACAAAAATATTTCGGGAAGAAATTTGAATATTCAAGGTTGAAAAAGTATTTCCGTGTAACATATAAAATTCTGGAACTTGTCAGCCTGACAGTGATATATGATACGGAACTGGTAAATTGGTTGTATATACGTTGAGTTTCAGAAGAATTTTGATCACCTTGAATATGGCAGTGCAAAATTTAAACCAGTTTATATTATTTATCTCTGAAACAAAAACTCCAAGTTATTATGGCTATTTCAGTGTTTGCTGAAATACATTTCTGTCTAGGTTTCAACAATCTGAGTATGAAGATTGATATACAGGGTATTCTCTTTCTACCGTATGAAACTTCAAAGGGTGATTCGTTAGGTCATCCGGAGTTGCTTCGTTTCTAAGATACAGGGCGTTGTAGTTTAAAAAAAAACGGTATTTATATTATATCATAAATATCCTTACACCGATTTGGTTGAAATTTGCCACAGTTATTCGAAATAATAAGACGCTTATTTAACCTGAACTAGATTGGAATTATCAGGTCCAGTGGCGCTCAGTGGGAACCACAGTCAACAATATTGGGAAAAAAGTACGCCACTGACTTTTTGTTGTAGTTCTTTATTTTTTTAGATTCATCAACTTGAATACAACTTTTTTGACGCTTGTGTTGCAGTGCTCTTCAGCTTGCGGCCAGTGTAATGGGCAAGCTTGTCTCAATGCTTCACCATATCAGAGTGATGTCAATGACAAAATAATCTTTCCCGTTAAAGACGATGAAGAAGAGGAGTTTGAAATACTACAGCGATCGGAAGACGACGATGAAGAAGAGAATAAGATAAATAAAATAATTAGTTATATTTCTTGTAATTTTCATTATTTTTTTTCAATTTCCACAATCATAAATGCATGAAATATTTTCCAATGAAAACATCAACTAGGAATTTCCTTCTTTTTTTTCTTATTTATTTGAACAGTTATTTTTATAAATTACTTTTGAAAATGATGGCCCATCAAAACATCACTTTATCTCCTTGATGAGGAGCATGAGGAGAATTTTGTCTCTGTTGACCTTTTGCATATTGCCATCACCGATGAAGATTATTTTTGAAATATTCAAAGTGGATCACAATATGAATCAGAATCTTTACAAATGTAGTTGAAATTGTTTATAAGTGTTACAAGGTTCCCACAGAATGTCGAAAATATGTCATTGGCGACGCTCAAAAGGGTCACAACTGGTGATAAATCATGGGTATGATATATAATAAAATTTTTATTCAGAATTAAAGAAGAATACATAAAACTAAGAGGCTCCATGATTGATCTAAATGAAATAGTGTGGAGTTAAGTGCAAGCACTTGTTTCTTATGAACAAAGTACAGGTAAATAACGATATAATAATATAGAAATGAGATAATATATGAAAAATATAATGCATACAATTGAAGATTTGGAAAGGAAAAAGATAAAAAAAATAAATCATGTGTATATGTAAAATGTAAATACGAAAAAAACATATATTGATGCTACAATAAAATAATTGAAGGGGTTATATTTTATTAGGAGTGTTTAATTTTTTGGGAAAGGATGTTTTTGGCTTTCTTCTACTCCATCTTGATATAAAAAATGTGGGAATCTTCCAAAGAAAGAAACAAAGCAATCATTTGAAAAAAATGAAATAACACTGAACATAGATGTGTAGATCATTCAAATAAGTAACTTTCAGACACAAAATGGAAAAAAGGCCTTCTGAAACAAATGGAGTAGTAGAAAGCCAAAAACTTTCTTTCCCAAAAAACTTTTCAATTATTTTAGAATTCATTGTATAATAACCTAAGTGATCCACGCGCAGGTTAGCCTTTGTGGATTCCTCTTTGTTTATTTACTTGCATTCTTCGATAATGAATTGAAGGTGTATGTATTGATTCTTTGGGGAATAAATATTATTATTATTATTATTTCCCGTAGTGTGCGCTGGTCAGGCCCTATCCCCTGAAGCCCCGATACATTCGGAAGGGCGCGCCAGCATTATCAACCAACGACCACTCCCCACACAGTGGGGTGAGTGATCATTGGGTCCAAGAATGTGCCCTGAGCAAAGGCAATGAGCCAAGAATGACAGCCTTCTGCATCTGTCAGGCTGAAATTTCTGCCTCAGTGCGGCAAGCCGGTATGACTTTGAGATTCGAGAGTAGAGAAAGCATCATTTCACAAAGAACTCCAATAATCAGAACAAACATTTCGACAGAGTGGTCTGGATATAGTCTGCAGAGTTCGAAGAGAAAATCTCGATATTTAATCCGTTTCTCCTTCTTTGTTCGGACGATATTCGTCTCGCCAGGAGCTGAAAAGTCCACGACAAATATCGTCTTGCTCTAATGGTCGAGAAGGACTACATCAGGCTTATTAGCTTGTATGAGCCTGAGGGTGGGGAACGAATAGTTCCAAAAAATTCGACACTTCTCGTTCCCCACAACGGATTCAATATCACCCGGAGCGTAGGGCAACACCGGTGTCTCGTCAATACCGTAAGAGTGCCGTACATGGAAATAAAGCACTCTTAGGACCGCGTTATGTTGATGGATATAGGCCGAGACCGCATATGCTGGACATGCCGACAGCAAGTGCATTAGGGTCTCGGAAGCCTCGCGGCAGGCCCTGCACCTTGTGTCAGGAACCTCTATACTCATCACGCGACTGCGGTAGACCAAGGTGTTGAAGACATCATCCTGGCATGCCATGATGAACCCTCCAGTTTCCGACTCCAGCTGCTCGACCTGAGGAAAGTGGAAGTCAGGCGCTTTGATAAGCCAAGGTCTTTAATGTTATTGAAGAAGACCTCATGCATTGGCTTATCTTTGTGTTGTCGCAGGAGTGAGGTGATCTCTGCGACTTTCATATGAGCCTTTTGCTGAACGGGCTCCAACTCGCCTCTTTCAGTGTCGAAAACTAAACCGAGTTCATCAGCTGCTTGGGCAGCTGCCCTTGCAATAAATGCTCCAATTCCTGCTCTCTCATGGTCGCGGACCATGCAGAGAAGAAGATCCGAACTCCTGACGACTTTCCAGGCCACATCCAGTACCATTCTGTCATGTATACACTCCAAACTCAAAAGTCCACGGCCTCCTTGTTGTCGGAGGAAGTACAACCGTGGAACGGTTGTACTACGATCATTTTTCGGGTTTTTACGTCGAGTTGATACAGCTCTTCTCGAGTCCACTTCAATACTCCAAACGAGTAGAGTAAGTTCGGAACGGCAAGCCTATTCGTTGCAGCAACTTTGTTTTTCCCCGATTGTTCCGATGGCCGGATCTGTTGGAGTTTGTGCTAGTACTTGCCGCAGAGAGAGTTCCTGACTGCTGTTACCTCTTGTGAGTTGCGTTGTTTCAGCCCGAGGTAAGTATACGTCTTTCCGGCATCAAAATGGTGTGAGATGCTTCCATTTACGAGCTGCTTATCCTCTCCATAATCCCCGCATCGTCCTCTTCTGAGATGGACCATTGCACATTTGTCTATCCCTTATTTCATTTCAATAGCATGCGTGTACTATTTCACCACCCTCGAAGACTGATGGAGATCCTTTTCTCCAGAGGCATGAAGTTTCAGATCATCCATATGAAATAAATGTGTGACCTTGTGTCTCCGGTTTCCGGGGGTGCCACAGTTATAACCTCAAGTATTTCTGAGCGCAACGAATGATGGCAATAGTGAGATGCAGAAGAGAAGGGGACTGGGAATCATCCTGAAATACACCCCTTCTGAAAGTGACCCACCCTGTTTGGACTCTGGCACGACCAGATGTTATGATGAAGCGAGTCCGCCAGAGAGGTATCAGTTGTTCAAGGCATTCCACTACTTCGTTGGGTACCGCAAGACATCTGAGCAAATGCAAGATGAGCTCATGCAATGATGTATCAAATACCTTGCAGTAATCGATCCAGGCCATAGGGAGGTTACGCTTATATTGTATTGAGTGCTGCGTTACAAATCTATCGATGAGCAGGTTTTCTTCATATCCAGCGACTCCTCTCTTCGACCTTCTCTGCTCATATATCCGTTCGAATTCTAGGTCAACTGCGGTGAGTATTCGTGTGTATATGATGCTGGTAAACAACTTATAATACTAATTTGAGCATGTTATCGGTCTGTAATTAATAGGAATCGACAAATCTCCGCTTTTGGGGATGAGAACGGTCCGCCTCTCGACAAACCAATCCGGAATCGGCTGCTTTCCGTCCAGCCATGAGTTAAAAACTCTGGCCAAATGGCGGTGGGTGCTAGGTAGCTTTTTCCACCAATAAGTGTTCAGTCCATCTGAGCCTGGAGCAGCAAAGTTCTTGGAGTCCACGAGGGCTTTTCGAATGTCATTCGTGGCTATCGGACTGCGCAGTTCATTGAGCTTAGGCTGTCGAAGCTCTGTGCTGAAAGTTTCGAACTACACTAGAGCTGGA
The DNA here is from genome assembly GCA_015342045.1 of Leptinotarsa lineolata. NCBI lineage: Eukaryota > Metazoa > Arthropoda > Insecta > Coleoptera > Chrysomelidae > Leptinotarsa > Leptinotarsa lineolata. The sequence goes on from WOGR01003265.1 coordinate 6,153, forward strand.
GTGTCTAAGTTGAGTGGCTGCGGGTGTTCATAGATGTCCTTCTATAAGGATTCCACCGAATCAGCGGTCGGCAGACTATCCACAACACGTGTCAGCTTTTGGAATAAGCGAGAAGGTTTCTCGCGGAACTTAAGGTTTTCCGCGATACTTCTCTCTCGCCCCACTAGTGACTTCTTAGCAACCACTATCATTCGTTTCCTATCAAAGCAGTTCTGTTTGGTGGTCAGCAACACGCGTTGACTCAAAGTGTAATGGATACGCCGTAATTTGGCTGCTAGTTGCCGCACTGCGTGCGTGAAAGGCCTGTTGGCCGCCTTGTAATCCATCACACATTGGATACGAGACGCGTGTTGTCCTGCCGACGTGATCTTAGCTACCATCTTGTATACACGCCGTTCAATCTTCCGAACCACAAGGCCGGGATTTCGTCCTTTCGATTCGGAAAGCAATTGGACGACGCTATACACGGCGGTGTTGATTTGCCAGATGTCAGTTAGAACAATATGAACCTCCGTATCCAAACAAGCCAGATCTTGTGGCTTCAGGGGCCTGATTCTATGGAGCGCCCTGCGTATTATGATAATCTTCATTGATGGCATGATGCCATGATGCGGCATGATACTCTCCAGCCATGCCAACGGGTGGTAGAACTGTCACTTCTACCACTTCGTTATCAGGCTGGGAAGGAGCTGTAAAGCCCTGCTGATGAATATATCCCTCAGATTCTGGGCGAAAAAGGTGGCATGCTCTGGATGTGTTCCACACCACAGAGCATGCATTCTCGCCATGTTCTCTCTTCGTGTGGGCTCATTATCATTATCATTATCATATTATATGTCGAAGGTGGTTAATCAAATTCTCCATATTTTTTCCTCAACGTCTCTTCAACTCCACACATGCTTCTATTACGAATTTCGAAATTATTTCATTACACCTCATGTCTATTTGATATGTCACCATGACGCTTCTTCATCAATTTCAACATCCATGCCCCTTTCATGTGCTTCACATCATAATCTGTCTGCGAATATGTGAACTTGTGCCCTTTTGACATGACGTTATCTTCGAGTCCTCTTTATGAATTCTACACTTCTCCTTCTTCCATTTGATGTGCTGCACGTTGAGATCCAAACATTATCAACAAAGATGCAGCTTTTCCTTTTCATTTGATGTGTTACAGGCAACAATGTGACTATTTTCAACAAAGACACAACTTAGTGTCCTCTGGGCATCATTTTTATTTCTTCTTTGTCGATAAATTCTGCATTTCTTTCCTTTTCTCCTGACGAGCTGTACATGATGATCCGGTTATTATTAACGAAGATGCGGCTTAGTGCCATTCTAACATAATACATCACCTTTGATTTTTCTTTTTTGATACATTCTGCATTCGTTTTCTGTTCATTCGACATACTATACGTGACGATCCTATCATTAACGAAGATGTTGCTTAGTGTTTTTCTGATATGCCACGCCGTATTCGTCTTTTCTTTGTTCATACATTCTGGATTCGTTTCCCTTTCACTTCACGTGGTGTACGTGACGATCCGATCATTATTAGCGAATATACAACTCACTGCCGTTTCGACATGTTGCGCTATTTTTTTTTTCTTTGTGATAGGTCATTCATTTCAATGCCACCACCTTGCTTGCTGACGATGTCACTATCAAAGTTTTCATGTTTAATAATTATCATTATTATTAATATTCGACCCTCATTCTTCAAATTCAATTCAGTCTAACACAATCAACCAACCGATATTTGCTCCCTCCTTTCTTATTGGCTGACCGACCACGCTCTTATCTTTGAATCCCTCCCATACTCATTCCATCCTTTTTCGCTTTTATTCATCACTCTGAATCGCCGATGTCAGCTTACAAAACAACCGCCATAAGTATCAACATTTCGAAATCAGTTCCAAGATCTCACGTTGGTGTAGAGGCTAAGGACAACGTCTACTAGCCGACGATCTGGGCTCGATTCTGATACCGAAACATTTTTTCAAAATAATTTTTCTTAGCTGCCGATGACTACTAAAAGGGACAAGGGGGCTCGAGGTTGAAGGCCCGAGGGGTGAGGCGGAGTCCGAAGGGGACCCATTTTCTTCGAATCTCTCCGATGCTCTTTCCATCTTTCTTTGAATCGATTACGTTTGTCTCTTCCACTTACTGAAGTCTCTTCGGAACACTTACCAACGACGCGCATCCTTGAAGTGTTTCACAAGGTTCCGATCAGATGTCATGAAAATTACAAAAAAATTTGCGCCATAAGAAAATACATAGGATTTTGCGCTTGGAGTCATTTTGTTGATCTACTGTGGAGGAGTGGGGACGATTACGTCACACCTACCATGAGTTCAGTATTCCACAAGGTTCTAATCGAAGGTCGTAAAATCGCCAGAATGAGCCTGCTCAAATTTGCACTTGTTTCTCCACAAGAAATATCATAACACTCCTTCAGCTGTATCACTTTCCACACTTTATTCAATTGCTTGCAATACATGCTATCTTACATCTGATAACATATCAATGACAACGAAAAAAAGGAAGTGTTTCATCTCGTGCTACAAAACAGTCGACATCTACCAATCATACGCATATACTAGAATACGAGAAAATAATTGCAAACAAGTAATTTATCTCAACATTCCCTCTCCATCATTTTCAATATTCTAAATACACTTCTCCAATATTTTGTTATCGTTAATAAAAATTCACCCCTCTTATATGCCATTTGTGAATGCGATATATTTCGACTGTGGTTCAGTGCTTCAGTTTTTATTCGAGAAATTATAAAAAAAGCACAAATGTACCTAGCGAGTTAGCAAATCTGAACGAGTTTGAGACGTGTACTTATTCGGTTACTATTTACTTGTGAATGATTCTTAGTTGTGTTCATTATGGAGCTTCAACCACGTAATTTAACCCATGATGAATGTGCCCAAGCAGAAATACTTCTGGAAGAAGGCTGGAGTTATCGAAGAATTGGTCGTCGATTCAATGTGTCCCACACATACATCACACAGATCTTGCGAAAATTTCGTGAAACAGGCGATCATGCTCGCAGACCAGGGCAAGGACAAAATCGAGTAACTACCCTATTCAGGATCGATATTTGATAATTTTGGCACTTCGACAACGGTTTGTTACACATTGAAGTCTACAAATTTAGTTTCAAAACGTGTATACTATACAAATCAGTACGATAACTGTTCACCAGTGACACAGAGAATACAATATAAACTCAGAATTGCTGCCCAGGATCTTCTATCAACAGCAGACTACCGAAGGGAGACTACTTTCTGCCAGGGAATACGTCAATTGGTTGTAGGCTGAACTGGAAACGAGTGTTATCCACCGATGAGTCTCGATTTTGTTTACACAATAACGACAGACGTGTTCGTGTGTTACAACGTCCCAATGAACGATATGCTCAATGTACCTTTTCACAAACCAAGAGGTTGAAATTGACACCATGACATGGACAGCACGTATCCCGGACTCAAATCCTATTGAAAATATCTGGAACATCCTTGGTAGGCGATTGAGAGAGGATTCAATCTATTTAAACAACCTGCAGGAACTGAGGGAGAGACTGATTCAGGTTTGGAGAGGACTGGACCAGAATGAAATTAGGCACAAAATTCCAGATATGGGCCAACAATGTGATGCTGTTATACGTGGTAGAGGTGAGAACACTCGTTATTGACACTTCTCTGTATATTTTCGTCAACTCTTTCCCAACAATATTTTGTTTGTGATTTACTTTTGTTTCTATGTTACGTACACCCTCGATTCGACATAGTATGTAGGTCAACTCTGAAGATATTCAATTTTCTATTTCTCCTCTTACTATAAATAAAATTGATTCAATGAAGTGGTGCGTTAATTTCTTGAAGAAGTGTATCTAATATCATTTTAAATCACGAATGTTTTAAAAAAGTATACATTATGAGAAAAAACTATTTCATCACACGGATTTATTTATTAAGAAAATCGAAGTATTCTAACTAACCTCCACTCAAATTGTTGTTAAATTGAATTCAGTTAAGACCCTTCTCAATATATCAACTGATTGACATTTGATGCAAATGTATTCTATACTCATAAAAAATGAGAATCGAAACTTCTTACGTTTTTATACCACTTTGTATATGTAACTGACTAACGTTACTGCAGTTTCTTCCTCTACAAGTTCATTTCCAAACGAATACAATGAATTCGAAATGAAATGTTTTTGTAAATGAAGATTTAAATGAAAATGTCCTTGTAGAACGAAACTGCACTAACGTTAGTTACAAATACAAAGTGGTATAAATACATTGAAAGTTTCAATTCTCATTTTTCATGATGATCTCCTACCACCATCAATTTATATTCTATGTTAACTGGTTGAGTGAAAATTTTGATCATGTTTGTTATTTAAATTGAAAAAATGAGTAGGTTTCCTCAGTTTCATTAAGTAAGAAGTCATAACCTCAATTTGTTATAGGCCCAGGAAGGTCTATGAACTGAAAAATTGAGGAAACAATAAAGAAAAAGTCATTTTTTGCATTTTCGAATGAATCACGCCATATAACCACAAAATGGAACGAACTTTGATTGTGGGTATTTACTCACACTCACAGAAAAAATTTCTGGCAATTGAAATTTCAAATAAAATGTATCCTGAAATGATACAAAGAACAGAAGCATTTTCAATTGCCTGGATGAGAAATGATGGATTTAAATCAAATAACCCTAAGAAAACACTATGAAACTGAATATTATGTCGAAATTAAAATCCATATCTGAACAAAAAAGTGAATTGAACAAAATATCATTTCATAAAAGGTTTTATACTGAAAATGTCGCTAAATGACAGTGTGGCACAACACAATACAAAGGTTGACTATGTCGCCAAACAGCTCAAGGAAACTGGTGAGAGCATCTGCTGTAATAACGAGAATATTGGGAACTCTGCCTCCTAAATCGGCAAGCATGGATGTCGCTGAGTCCTAAAAAACAAAATTTGAATGTTTTTCTGATTGATTTGGCCGTTATTTGATGAAGAACCATAGTAATTTCATAAACTACACCTTACGATTTGATCTCCACAGACTTTATTTTTAAAAAATATGACACGTTTCGCTAACACATAGTTCATTCTTGAACGGTGTTACTACGAAAAAGCTTCTATGATCGCGAAATATGTAATATTTCTGAAATAAAGTTAGTGGAAATCGAATCGTAAGGTGTAGTTTATGAAAAAACTTCAATAACCTAACAAGACTACTCGATGAGGAAGCTAATAATACTCGTGGAGAAAATCAAGAAATGACCTTTTTTGTTGCTAATACTGAACTGAAGAAAGAATTAATCAAAATTGAACCTAGTACAAGTGATATAAGCAAAGAGAAACCTGCGAAGCATCGTTTCGAATGTTACAACTGCGAAAAAAGGGGGCACTTTGCCAGAAAATGTCGTACACCAAAGAAAGTACATAATAAACCGGCTCAAGATAAAAATACTATACAGTGGTAAAGAAGACACCTGGATTTTGGATAGTGGCGCTTCTGCCCATATGACATATAGAATATAATTTTTTGAAGAATATACAACTTGTATTCAGAAATCATTGACATTGGGGAACGAAGAGTCTATAGAAGTATGTGGAGTTGGACAAGTTTCAATAAAAAGATGTGTCAATGGACCGTGGTGGGTGGCAACTGAGTTCAGCTGCGCCTTGTGAATCGTGATACGCCACGTCAAAACGGTTCACCAGAGACCATATACTTTACTGATGTGAGCAGCAGAACCTCAATAACTTTTTTACAGCTTAATATGATTTCTACTGCCAAATATTGTACCGGATAGCTAATTTGTGAAAATTATTATCAGTTGTTATCATCTCCTGTTGACGATGGCAGAAAATAATCACGCATTCAGTTCCAGAGTCAAACCAAACTTAACTGTCAGATCTTGCAATGCTGAGGGAAGAAACTAATTTTCAGGTAAAAGGTAGGCAAACCTTCTTTCCGATTGAAGTCATGTCGATGTCATATACTATATTGGTTCAAATTTAAAATGAAATCAGACTCCGAAAAAATAATGAAGTGTTGCAAATGAGAGTCTGTTCTTCTGTAAAATGCAATGTGTTGACTCTACGCATCTGTTTTGAGTACCTCACAATCTCCCCTCCTCCATCTACCATGATGCTGACAGAGAATAACCTTGTATTCATTTCATGATCAAATCACATTCAACAGTGCAATGGTGAGTGAAAAAAATTATTTTCGAACGGAGTGATGGCATACCTACTTCTCAGTTATAGTAACGTCAATATCATAATATGCTGTAAGCGAAGTGACGTAATGCAAAAGTAATAAACAAAAAGTGACGTTTACACGGAATACAATCACAAACTAAAGAAAATTCAACAATCACCTGTACATAAATCAGAACTGAATGATTACTGTCGTTTTGGTCATATGTTGGTTCGAGCGTCACATAGTAAAACAACAATGTGGATTCAGATTTTGAATTTCATCGGTTAGTTACAAGCAACAAGAATCCATCTCTCACGCACCCCTCGTATACGATATTCCTTAAAAATGGTCGGGAGTGCGATAAAAGAAATGAGTTGCTTGAATGCTCTACAAGCTGTCCAAGTGATGCATGAGAGTGGTGTTGCTGAGATATGTTCGAAACAAGTCGCTGAAATTGTCAAAGTGAACACAGTTCAATTCAATTCAAAATATATGCTCTCTCTATTCACCAAAATCACGCCAAAGGACAACATTCAAAGTCCTGTCACAGTATACTTGACATTCAGTTTCAAAGAAAAAATGTCGAGGTAGGATTTTGTTACAGAAGAAAGAATTTCTGTCAATTATTATATCCATTCAATTCGCCCAGTTGGCACAGCTCAAGTTGATAATTTTTGGATTGGTACTCCACAGGAGTCTACAAAATTATTCATACGTTATTCACTCTGTTTGCTTTATACGCTACTTCAACAACTGAATCTCAAATCAAATATAAGACTACTATGGATGCTGAACGGCTCTCGCTCACGACGACTACTCGAACAAATAGTTTTGGATATGTATCACATTATTGGATGAGTACAGGATTGAATCAAACTCATTTTCAAATTGTGTGGTATCTGAATGGTGTATGAAATCTCGTGGATTTGGGGAATCTGGCAACACTGTTTTATGGAGAATCCCATATTGGGACAAAAATTCGTTAAACGAAGATTTACATGGTATTTTCCATAAGACAGTTTTGGCGTTGGCCTGATAATCTCATAGTATATTCACTGAAATTTCTTGTAATTGGTAAGAATCAGACATTCCAGTGAGAATAATCAATAAGGCGACTCTTGAAAAGGGGCAAGCAATAGGTACCTGCGAAATGATTGTGAAAATTGCCAGAATTGAGAAAGGAGTCCACAGCAACAGCGTGCTTAACATCCTACGGAGAACTTACCGACTCCTTCAGGAAGGGTAGCAACCTGTGAGGTTCCTTATCCAGGGATACGAACAGAAGTGACGACTCACATGACCATAGTCATGTCAATCGTGCACAACTCTCGCAGATGACTCTACCTTCATGACGAGACAAGAAATCACTGTATCGGAAACGTAGAATATGGCCTTCGAAGTGAATTTCATCATTTCGGACTTCCATTGTCTAATATATAAAATGATTTGAAACCCCTGAAATAACCAATACAATTGAAAATTAGAAAGAATAGCTGAAAATAACAAATATATTAAGCAAAAAAACCCTGAAAATTCCTCCGAGAGATGACTATTTATGGGTCATTCAAGTACTTCCACTTATCCCCTCTTCCCTCTTTCCCCTTCACCGGTTTAGCGGGAGATAACCGTTTGGCGGGAGTCGGCCATTTTTTTCTTGATTATAGGTTTCTTCTTGTGTTTTTTTTCAATTGTTCAATCTTTTACTTGTATTCCATTTCACTGTGAATTCATTTTAGGGTTTTTTGCTCAATATATTTGTTATTTTCAATTCCACGATGATTGCACTGGAGAACAAGTCGAAGTAAACAGAACTCTAGCGTTATATATGAAATATCAAATCAAATGTCAGACACCATGTGAACAAATTTTTTAAAAACAAAAAATAATGCAAATCGCCAGGTTTGCAATACAAACTGAGTAGAAAAAAATGTTTTTTGTATAATTCAGTGGTCATATGAAAGTATTTGTTTCGAAAGAATTTTTTCATCCGTGTAATATAATGTTTAAAATAATGTAGCTGTTTCAGAAGGACTTTTTTTTCATTTTGTGTCTGAAACTTACTTCTTTGCATGATCTGCGCATCTATGTTCAGAGTTACTTCTTTTAAAAATGATTGCTTCCTTCCTTTCTTTGGAAGATTTCCACATTTTTTGTATCAAGATGAGGTAGTAGAGAGCCAAAAACTTTATTTACCTTCCATCATTCAAATGTGACCAAAACTATGAAAACTATATCTTCTCGACATGATGCCTTGAGACATGAATGTTAGATGAAAAATATTTTTCCAAAAATCATTTGATATTGAAAGTCTGGTGGTATCAATACAAGCAATTGTAAAAGACAAAATGAAATATAAAACAGAAATGGTATATATTTCTGTAAAATTTGATGAATAAAAATTGCTTATGTATTGTTGTTAAGTCAAGGATCAAACTTTTAGGGAGGACCAAGCTGTCGAATACGCTACCCTGAAAAAAGAACTGGATCAAACAACAAAGAACTGTAGAATATTATCTTTCAAGTTGCGGAAATCAGAAAGGAAATTGTCTCAAATAGAATCAGCCAAATTTGAGACACAGTGGAAAGAGGTGAGCACATTTCAACTTAGCAATTCGTATATGCAGAAAAGTGTACTCAATACTATTTTCAGAGTCCAGAAACTAAGGCAACATCGAATGCAAACAAGCAATTCGAAATATTCAATGATTCTGTTCCATCTCAACTCAAAGAAGAATCACAGAAAATCCAAGCTGAATCGTCCGAGTCTGATAAATATGATGGAATAACTAATGGAAGTGATTCAAAAGATGAAGTGAGTATTGCATTCATGAAAATTAAACACATCATTGATTTGACTTTTTAAGAAAGTTTCAAGGGCAACTCTTACCAGAGGAGGGTCACAAGATGATCCTGCTCAACTCCTGAGAGATCTTCAAGATTCTCTCGAACGGGAAGCTGATCTCAAGGAGCAACTGAAATTTGCTGAAGAAGAGGTATGATATAATATATAGTAGTAGTATATAGAATTTGGGAAACTACTCCAGTCAATGATTCATTTATAATTTGTGAAACTTCAACCACACCATATATCAACAGTAGTTGATGTATGTATTTGTATGTATTTGTGGTAGTATTTGTATTTGTGGTATGTATTTGTAGTAACAAATATTCCAACCAACACCTAGTATATGTCAACTCAACAAAGAAAAAAAAATACCACATCACAGAAGTTTGATCACAATTAGTACCTTCCAAAGTATGTTCTTATCAAAACTCATTATTACAATAATACAGTTTATTGTCAACTCCCGCCAAACGGTCATCCCCCACTAAACCGGTGAAGCGTTGTGGAGAAGAGAGGATAAGTGGAAGCACTCGAATGGCCTATATAAATAGGCATCCCTCGGAATAACAGTCCAGTTATCAGTCGTAGATGATTGCGGATACCAACAATCAAAACGTCGTGAAGTGACCAGGCTTGAAATCTTTCAATTGCTATTTTCATTTCATTCAATTAGTCAATTTTGATTCATTTTGAGTTTTTTTTATTTTATTGTATTTTCATCTCAGGATTTTTTTGATTAATATAATTGTTGTTTGAAGGTGAATGACAATGTTTCGTGGTGAATTTCAGCAGTTCGGACTTCCATTGTCTAAAAATTTGTAAAATGATTTGAAATCCCTGAAATAAACAATATAATTGAAATTTAAAAGAATAGCT